>JAYMSP010006826.1:0-10974 GCA_036897095.1 Plantago elongata
AAGTGACGGAACGTTTTTGAGGCCGAGAGGAGGGCCAGAGCTCATAGTCGTGAGCGTGTTCGTATTATGGGACATAGGATGAACTCTATCTGCAACGAAGTGGATCATGTTCGGACCGAGCTATCTGAGGTCAGCATGCCCTGGATGCTCCAGCACCGCCACCCCCAGCGATAGCACCGCCGCCTCAGCCGGCCCACCTGTGATTACTGGAGGTGGGATGCACGCCGCCGGACCAAGTGGTATGGTTGTTGGTGCTCGTGGTTACCGGGTGACGGCCTGCAAATCCACGTTCCCGTTCTATTACCCGCTACATCGTCCCTTGGCTCCAAGAGATGTATCTTCCGATGAGGAAGAGTCGGATGAGGACCCTCGAGCGAAGGCGCGAAGGCAGGATAGATACCCCACTGACGAGGACGAGTGACTTACCATCAGTAGGAGGGAGATGATGTTGGAGAGACCTTTGTGTACCTCGTAGTCTTAGTATTATTCTAGGACTATGTATCTTGTAGATATTGCTTTGTCTATTTTCCCCGCAAATAAAACTGGTCGACTCGACCAAAGCCCTTGTAAGTTCTACTACAAGGAAGCTATGTTTAGGTACTAATTGTGACTTTTATTTACTTATTTACAATACTATGGCTAATCAAAATCCCTTAACCCAAGGTAGTAGGAACCTACAATCACCACCTCGAGTAGAATCTCCACCTCGTAGGGAAAGTACTCCACCTGTAGAAGAACCCCCTACAGCCGAACCATCTTCCTTTCCCCAGATCCCTGAAATGGCAGCTTTCTGGAAACAAATGACGCTGCAACTAAAATGATTTCAGTCTACTGAAGGACAATTAAGGGGTAATCTCAGAGATTTGGCTATAATTACTTTGAAACTTTTAGTCATGTGGCTAAATTACAACAAATAGAACTCTATTAGCTATTACAAACAACTGGAGATGTGGACATATGGATATAAATAATGTCTTTCTCAATGGGAAATTACACACACACACACACACACACACATATAAAGATCCCAACTGGTTACTTGTTTAAGGAGAAAAAGTCAATTCAATTTTCATCAACACAATTATCAAAGAATGTTTTAAGTTACATAAATCATTATATGGTTTGAAAAAATCTTTCTAGCAATGAAATCATAAATTCACAAGCGTGTTGCTTACACTTGATTATGTTCAATCCAAGGCAGATTATTATTTGTTCACAAGAACAAACTCTCAAGGTTTTATAGTTTTATTGGTTTAAGTAAAAATACACTCATCACAAGATCCAATTCTAAGCAAATAAAAGAAGTAAATTTGTTTTTACAATCCAAGTTCAAAATCAGAGATCTAGGTGAAGTAAAATACATCTTAGGACAAGAATTCAGAAGACCAGGCAAGGAATTCATATATGTCAAAGAAATTGTGCTCTTGAGATGTTAGAAGAGGCATGATTAACAAATTGTAAACCTGTGGTGAGTCCAATGGAATCAAATTTGAAACTCACTTATTTTAATAAAGAAGTTTTGAAAGATCCATTGATTTAGAATAATTGAAAAACTCATCTATCTCAACATTTAAAAGGCTGACAAAACTTATGCTATAAGTTTCTTAAGTGAATTCATGAAAAGTCCCACAAAAATTCACCTCAATTCAGTATATAGAGTGCTTAAGTATTTGAAAGATGTACAATGACAAGGGATATTCTTTTCTGCTAATAATAAACTTGAGCTAATAGCTTATTGTGATTCAATCTGGGCAGTTTGTTCTGATACCAGAAGATCTGTTTCAGGATATTGCATGTTCCTTGATTCATCAGTTGTGAACTTGAAAAGTAAAAAACAAACAATTGTAAGTAGATCTTCTTTAGCTAGAAGCTAAATATAGAATATTATTGTTTGCTACTTGTGAAATAGTTTGTCTACTATCAATATTAAAGAGTTCAACATTGAGACCCAGTCACCTATGGCTTTGTATTGTGATTGCAATTCACTTAACAAAGAATCTTATATTTCATGAAAGAAAAAAACACTTGAAAATTGATTGTCATTTTGTTAGGGACAAGGTTCTGGCTGGTTTGCTTCGAATAGTACATGTCTCTGCCAAAATGTAACCAGTTGACATTTTCGCTAAGTCCTTGACACAAGAAGACATATGTCATATTTTCTATGTAAGATGATCATAACATATCTTTATGCTTATCTTACGAGGGGTTCTCAGAATATGTGCATACACCAGCATAAAGAATGTGTCACAAATGGCATAAAGAATATTCCAGAAGAAGAGCAAGTTGCAATGATCGATGATGTTGAGGGATTGCAGAGTGATGTATTGAAGTTTGGAGTCTGTTAATTCCCATTAAAGATTGTTAGATAGTTAAACGTCATTTTCATGTTGTTAGGTGTACACTAGCAGTGTAGGTTAGCATTTTTTGTGTAAATGTTAGTCTATAAACCTAATGTTGAAATTAATATTGTTGAGCCAACATCTAACTCAACGGAACCTAAAATTTAAAACGTTTGTCCCAATATCAATGCCTTTGATACTGCCCCATTAGGTAAACTTCCTAATACTAAAAAAAATCAAAGGATAAATATAAAAAAAGTCTGGGCTCCTAGGAAAAGGTAGTATGCAATGTTGCTTTTTTTTAGTGCTACTTATCCTAACATTGCATGAAAATGGTATTTTGATAGCGGTTGCTCACGCTACATGACATGTAATCTCAAGTATATGGCAAACTATGTTCCATAGAAATCTGGAATGGTGACCTATGGAGGAAGTTACAAAAGCAAGATTCTTGGAAAAGGAACCTTGTTTCTTGAAGGATATCCTAATCTAAAGAATGTCTTGTTAGTAGAAGGCCTGGTTGCTAATCTTGTGATCATAAGTCATTTGTGTGATGATGACTTAGATGTCAAGTTTGACATACTCTCTTTTTATACTTGTGCATAAAAGAAAGTTGTGATGATAGGTGCTAGGTCTCGTAAAAATTTCTATGTGGTGGTTGTTCCACTCAAGTGCAATCTTGCAAAGGATAATGATGTTGTTATTTGGCACAAGACCATGTAAACTACATGAATCTGGAGAAGCTCATCAAGCTTGAAGTTATTACTGGAGTGCCAAAGCTAACAAACACTGGAAAGCATGTTTGTGGTGATTGTTTGAAAGTTAAACATCAAGAGCTGTGCACACCTCTCTGCAAACTGAAGGACAAAAATGAGGTACCTTTAATGGCTTTAAACTTTTGCATATGGATTTTCGGGTCTCGCATATTTTTCGTGAGGGGAATGCTGTTGCAATTGCTCTATCTAATCAAAATATCGACAGTTTTGGGTCCTCATCACCGATTGCATCTGTTCTCATATTTGTAGAGATATGTCTTGTCGGCCGTTTTACAGGTTTACGCAACATTAACGCTTGGGCACTCTTTTTCCCTGTCATAGGTTTTTTCCACTGAATTTTTCTATGGTAAGGTTTTAACGAGGCATACGGTTGCAACCGTGGGCATTTCTCGCCAATGGGTTGGTGTGTTTGTTATTCTTGCTTTCACTTAGGTTTCTCTCTTGACTACCCGTATGTGGAATCATCTTGAGAGTCTACCTGACTTTTTCCATTGTTCTTCTTTTCTTTTCTTTTTTTAATACAAGCTCGATTCATTCAAAAAAAATTTTGAATATGAATCTCATGGGTCCATTTGAAGTTGAAAGTCTTCGAGGTAAATAGTACTTTTTTGTTATTGCTGATGATTTCTCTAGATTTCGGGTGTGTTTTTTCAAAGAAAGATACGAAACCTTCAAGTCTTTCAAGAAACTGAATGCTATACTTAGTACTCTATACTCTATTGTAGTTCAACGCATTAGATCTGATCATAGTAAAGAATTTGATAATCAATCGTTTGCTAAGTTTTGTGAAAAGAACGGTATTCTCATGAGTATTCTACACCAAAAACACTTCAGCAAAATAATATAGTTGAAAGAAAGAATCGAACCTTGCAATATATGACTAGAGTAACGTTAAGTTCCATGAATTTGTCAAAAAGATTGTGGCTGAAGCTATTAACACTGCTTTCCACGTAATCAACAAAGTCTATCTTAGACAAGAAACTTCAACTACTCCTTATGAGATCTTGAAAGGTACAAAACCTAACCTGAAGTTTGTTTGGTTGTGCTTGCTATATCCTCAACGGTAGAGAACATCTAGGTAAGTTTGATGTGAAAAGTGATAGAGGAATTTTTATTGGATATTTTTTTAACAGTCATGCTTATAGACTTTACAATCCAATCATGCACACTATTCAAGAATCTGTTAATGTTACCTGTGATGGATCTGAGCCTTTTGCACATAAAAAGAATGAAACATGTATTGGACAAGATACAAGTACTGCTTCTAAGAATACATGTACTGAACCAATAAAGAAAGCTGAACCCGAATCCACAACTACAATATAAGGAAAGAGTGTCAATGTTAACATCAATGATGGCTCAACATCGAGTTCAACATTGCAGTTTGAAAGCTCAAATGATGACACTATCTATAAACTACAAGAAGAACCTGAAATACCATATGATGAACCTGAAACTGCACCGGAACCTGATCTTCAGACAAATTCTTGGACAATGTCAGGAAAGATACTCCACCTTGGATTCAAAGGGATCATCCACGTACTCAAGTTATTGGAAGCTCAAGCGGAAGGAATTTAAGAGGTAACACTCTAAAGAAATACAAGCAAATGGTCCGGTATGCTACAATCCGCCAATCTGTAAGTTCTTCTTGCTTTTTCTCTCTTACTGAACCAAAAAATGTGAATGAATTCTTGAAAGAGACTATTGGATTAATCTATGCAAAATGAACTGCATTAATATAAAACTAATAAAATTTGAGCCTTAGTTTCTAAATATTGTTTGGAATTGAACTTCAATTGAATTGTTTTAAATGGAATTGAGTTTTTTCCATTCGAAACAATTCAACTGGATTTCTATCCAAAGAGTTCCAAGTGGAACGTTAGGTGGGGCAATTTTGTGGTTAAATTATGTGTACATGTTTTAATCTCCTATCTTGCATGTGATTAAGAGGTAATCATAGGTGTCTCGCATATGATTAAAAGGGATAATAGAAAACAAATGATCATTTGTTAATCATATCTGTAATCAATCATCACATGTTTGTGTGATATTGATCCCAAACATAAATAGAGAAAAATGAGGAAGAAAGGGCACTGTGGTATACTAAAATAATAAATTCCTTAAGCTAAGCTAAGACAGAAAGAATAATGGCAGCCATACCAAGTCGACAACTGTACATCAATGGTGAATGGAGAGAACCAATACATAAGAAGCGGTTACCTATTGTCAATCCTTCCACTGAAGAAATCATTGGTACATACATGCTAATTGGCTAACGTATTTCTTTGGAAACGTAAAAATGTAATTCGAACTCTCCACTAATTGATTGGAGGAGAAACGTATTTATAACTGAGTTGCAATTCATTTTTCAATTGGCTACCAATTTATCTCCATTTTTCTTTAGTTCATCATACTCTGTTTTTTTTATCTGAACAGGGGATATTCCAGCTGCAACAGCTGAAGATGTAAATGTTGCTGTAGAAGCTGCCCGCAAAGCATTCTTCAGAAACAAGGGCAAGGATTGGTCTTCAGCTACCGGAGCTTATCGTGGCAAGTTCTTACGAGCCATTGCTGCTAAGATTAGAGAAAGGGAGTCAGAATTGGCCCGACTGGAATCAACTGATGTTGGCAAATCATTAGATGAAGCTCTCTGGGATATCGTAAGCTAGCTGATTTGTTTTTATATTTTGTCCTTAACATACTCGATATTCTTCACTAAATGACTCTGTTAAAAACACTGGCAAGTTCGAGATTTTAGATGATATGGAAGCTTAGCGGATTGTTTTGGTAATAAAGGATGATTGATGGACTAATTAATTCAGGGTGATGCTGCTGGGTGTTTGGATTATTATGCTGACATTGCTGAAGCTCTGGATTCTAAGAGAAAGATTGATATTCCTCTGCCCTCAGAAGCAGATAAATGTCAAGTCATCAAGGAACCTCTTGGTGTTGTTGCCTTGATTGTACCATGGTCAGTAACTTCTTTTTTCTGTAACGTTTCATACATTGATTTTAGCATGTGGTGAACAAATGTGATTTACTGCTCTGTCATTTTGATTTTAACATTTGGTTTCCGCGCAGTAATTTGGAAAATTGGATAATGTAATATGTACAGTTGTTTAGTAGATTAAGGATGCAATGATAAGCTTATTAGAATGTTTTGTCTAAAACGAAAACTTATCTGCAACGAACTTTGATGAACACATAATTTTGTTAGTTTCAGTGTATAATAATCGAAGATAACAGAATGTAAATAAAACAAACCGCCTTCCGTAAGACTAATCCGAGGCCTGTGCTTGCACAGTTTCCTTAAAGCAATTACGCCCCCTCACCTGCTTTGAGGATTCACTGGACGCTTGTTTCTCAGGATACAACAGTCGAAACACAACATGTAAACTGCACTGTTTAGCTGTTCTGGCGAACTTAGATTATGCCTGGATTAGCAGCTTACCTGTTCTGGTGAACTTAGATTATGCCCAACAGGTAAGCTGCACTGCTTAGCTATTCTGGCGAACTTAGATTATGCCTGGATTAGCAGCTTACCTGTTCTGGCGAACTTAGATTATGCCTGGATTAGCAGCTTACCTGTTCTGGCGAACTTAGATTATGCCTGGATTAACAGCTTACCTGTTCTGGCGAACTTAGATTATGCCTGGATTATCAGAGATTGAAGAAAGGAGAAGAAAACAGAAGAGAAGAATTCTGGCATTTGTGCTTTCCCAGGATACAACGGTCGAAATTCAACAGGTAAGTTGCACTGCTTAGCTGTTCTGGCGAACTTAGATTATGCCTGGATTAGCAGCTTACCTGTTCTGGTGAACTTAGATTATGTCTAGATTATCAGAGATTGAAGAAAGGAGAAGAAAACAGAAGAGGAGCATTCCTGCATTCGTGCTTTCCCAGGATACAACGGTCGAAACCCAAGGCGAACTTAGATTATGCCTGGATTATCAGAGATTGAATAAAGGAGAAGAAAACAGAAGAGAATTACCTGTTCTGGCGAACTTAGATTATGCTTGGATTATCAGAGATTGAAGAAAGGAGAAGGAAACAGAAGAGAAGAATTCCGGTGGCGAACTTAGATTATGCCTGGATTAGCAGCTTACCTGTTCTGGCGAACTTAGATTATGCCTGGATTATCAGAGATTGAAGAAAGGAGAAGAAAATAGAAGAGAATAATTCCGGCATTCGTGCTTTCCCACGATACAACGGTCGAAACTCAACAGGTAAGCTGCATTGCTTAGCTGTTCTGGCGAACTTAGATTATGCATGGATTAGCAGCTTACCTGTTCTTACCTGCATTGCTTAGCTGTTCTGGCGAACTTAGATTACATGCATTGCTTAGCTGTTCTGGCGAACTTAGATTATGCCTTGATTAGCAGCTTACCTGTTCTGGCGAACTTAGATTATGCCTGGATTAGCAGCTTACCTGTTCTGGCGAACTTAGATTATGTCTGGATTATCAGAGGTTGAAGAAAGGAGAAGAAAACAGAAGAGAAGAATTCCGGCATTCGTGCTTTCCCAGGATACAACGGTCGAAACCCAAGGCGAACTTAGCTCGCTCGCACCCAAGTCCGAAAGGAGAAGAAAACAGAAGAGAAGAATTACGGCATTCGTGTACGCAGGTCGCGAACACTCGCTCGCACCGATTTGTACTCCTTGCGACCGCGTAGAAGGTTTTCCATAATATCACCATCACATTTAGCAAGTATAATAATAATGCAACATGTTATAAACTAGAGATGACTTTCATTTGCAAGCGATGTGGAATAAGTCCACTCACTCTTCCAACTTTAAGCACTTGTCCTCATTAACCCAAGGTCCGTTTTGGACATGCAATATATCAATTCGAAACTCTTACATAGTAGCTTACGAATATATATTTTAATCACTTAATTAACGAATAATTAAGAAGTAGTCTCATAGCAAACATACCTAGAAGGCATACGTATGGAACTACCTGTTAATTATCTCCAATCATTTTACCTGTTATAGGAACTACCCTTTGGCCATGGCAACATGGAAAGTAGCCCCAGCCCTGGCTGCTGGATGCACTGCAATTCTTAAACCATCCGAGCTGGCTTCTATGTACGTCGTATATAACTCTGTCCAGTAAATGTAAGCATTCAAATTCTAACCGTTACTACATATCTGGAATGAATAAACGAATGAATGCAGAACTTGTTTGGAGTTGGCTCAAGTTTGTATAGACGTTGGTCTTCCACCTGGTGTTCTGAATATTTTGACTGGATTAGGCCCTGAAGCTGGTGCTCTACTCGCATCTCATCCTCATGTTGAAAAGGTAAATTGTAGGACCATTCATTCTCTGTCACTAATTTGCTTGGTTATATATCTATTGAGTGATGACTGAGCTTTTGGTTTCGATGAAACAGATTGCATTTACTGGGAGTCTTGCTACAGGAATCAAAATTATGACTGCTGCAGCTCAACTTGTGAAAGTATGCTTGTAATATCTCAATTATGATTACTATGTGTTATGCTATCTGTCTTCGTGTCCTTAATTACCAATCATTCTTGTGGATACTTGCAGCCGGTTACACTTGAGCTCGGAGGAAAGAGTCCAATGGTTGTGTTTGAGGACGTTGATCTTGACAATGGTTTCTTTTTCTTCCCTTGACAAGCAGGAGAAATAATACTTGCAGATATATCATACTTTATATTAATTAAAATGTTCATCAAATATCTATCTTCTTTTCATGTACCAGCTATTGAGTGGACTCTCTTTGGCTGTTTTTATACCAATGGCCAAATATGTAGTGCTACTTCTCGAGTCTTAGTCCATGTAAGTGAGGGACTGTTCTATCAATTTTACATACATATTGGTAAATCTGTGCTATCTTTACGAACGTTAACAGGAAGTTGTTGATTATCATTTCATGTTTGACTGACATGCATACGTATGGAAATTTTATAATGATACAGGAAAGTATAGCAGAACCATACTTAGATAAGCTTGTAAAATGGTGCGCGAACATTAAAATTTCAGATCCCATGGAACAAGGTTGCAGGCTTGGTCCTATAGTTAGCAGTGCACAGGTAACTCGAATCTTTTCTTGATTCTTACCTTAACTTCGTAGAAATGTAATTGATCATGCTAATTGAAAGAGGTATGGTTTTACTTTTTACAGTATGAGAAAGTGATGCAATTTATTTCAACGGCTAAAGAAGAAGGTGCAACCATCTTGTGTGGGGGTGGGAGACCGCAGGTGACAATGAATTGATCTTCCTAATTATTGGTCGTGTCCGCTTGTATATGGCTACTAATGATGATTCAACTGATGTATCATCAGCTCGGCCATTCATGTCATTTGGCTAATTTTGTGATTGGTTATTTTTCGCAGCATTTGAAGAAAGGATTCTTTGTTGAACCAACTGTAATAACGGATGTGAATACCTCGATGCAAATTTGGAGAGAGGAAGTGTTCGGACCTGTTCTTTGTGTTAAAACATTCAAAACTGAAGAGGAAGCCATCGAACTATCAAATGACACTCAGTGAGCAATCGTTTGACATTATTCCAGTTTATGATGTTCTGCCAGTTATCCATTTTCATTTGTTATCATATCTTACAGTTATGGTTTGTCTGCTGCGGTACTATCAAATGACTTGGAAAGGTGTGAGCGACTAACTCAGGTTCGTGTCTTTGATGACTCTAATTTGGGAAACTACTTCCTCCATGTGCTTCTGGATTATCATTTAGCTTTCTCCTAGTTAATCAATAGAAGCAAAGTATATGAATCACGTTATAGGACAGATATCGATGAAGTTTCTATTTTAGCAGGCATTTCAAGTTGGAGTTGTCTGGGTGAACTGCTCACAGCTAAGTTTCCGTGAAGCTCCTTGGGGAGGCAAAAAGCGCAGTGGTTTTGGTCGTGAACTTGGCGAATGGTAATTCCAATACTAATTCGATCAAGATCATATAATATCAGGCACTAGCATAGTCAATCATATTGGTTGTCGTATGTTTGTTTCGATGTTCATTCGCCTCTGAAATTGTTCATATCGCCTCTGAAATTGTTCATAATCGAGTAATTTACTGGTCGTTTTTTCTCTTCAGGGGCCTGGACAACTACATGAATATAAAACAGGTTACTCATCATATTTCTAGTGAACCATGGGGTTGGTATAATCCGCCAATGTAGAACTTGCAGTGGCTCAACTGAAATGACCAAAAGCATGTACTCGACAACAGTTTCTACTACATTTTAATAAGTCGTGATTCGAGATAGACAATGTTAGCGTTGTAATAATAAAGATTTCACTTGGTCAATTAACATGAGATCAAGTAATTGTTTGAATAAACTATAGGCTACAATGTCAAATTCTACCACCAAACCATATGTTTGATTAAGTACTCATGGTCAATGACAAATTGACAATTCATGGAGATATAATTCAAATATCAGTTGACAAATGACAATGAAAGAAGAAATGATGTTACTGAAGTGTCACGATTCAGATGGATGTGAAAAACCTCAAATGTATTGTGGTACGGTAGATAACTAGATATAGAATCCAATTCCGCACGATTCAGGTGATGGTAATGTTGAGTCTTCCTAATCTTCACTTCCTGAGTCTGACTCAACATCCAGAGCATCGAATTGAATTTGGATATTCCTTTCCTCTTCAATGAGCAGTGCCCTTTGAGTTCTTTTGAATGTTCTTCTCTTCTTTTTGTCACCCGATTTAAACTTATTGAAAGCTGGACAATCACATTTGAAATGACCGGGCTTTTGACAAAAATGCAGATATCATTCCCAACTTCAGCAACTTCAGTACTAACAGCTTTCTGAGCAGGGTTGTTCAGAGAGTTGTTCATTTGAATGTTCTTGTACTGAT
>JAYMSP010006827.1:0-10973 GCA_036897095.1 Plantago elongata
AGAGATAAGGAGAAAAGGGAGAAAAGATTAGAGTTTGAGAGATAAGGAGAAAAAGGAGAAAAGAGATAAGGAGAAAATGGAGAAAAGAAGAGCTTGAGAGATAAGGGGGAAAAGATTAGAGGCATGACCAATGCTCGTTGGAGACTTACATGGTTCTGATACCATGAAATAACTATTTTCCCTATCTATTCATAAAATTAGAAAGGACTATATGTACAAGTACAAAAAGCTATAATCTAAAGATTTAATTTAATCAGAAAACTAATCGAACTAGAGTTTTATAATCTAAAAGACTAATCTAATCAGGAAATTAATGTATATACAAGTCTATACAATTACATAGTGTAACAATTACTACAATTTCAGAGAACGTAATATGAAAGGCTGGTGTTGTATAATTTGTGGTGGGTAATTGTTGGAAAGTTGAAGATGACATCACCTAAACACTAAATATGCATCTCATTTTTTCGTATGATGTTTCACCGGTGAAAATAATTTGATAGGCCATAATACATGTAGGACACCTGACATTTTGCATCTTTTATCGAATTTCATAGTTTCATCTCATAAGTACTATTTAGCTTTAGGATGCATTTTAGGAATCTAACAATGAGTGCTCAGTTGTTTCTTTCCTTTTAAACTGTAAACACCCAAATTCCGTGAAGAGCATGGCACAAAGCCTTGGGCAGTATGGTAAGAGAATTTGACAGCCAGCCGGAACCTTTCTTTTTCCTTGTGGCATAGCTCATCAGTTTACATTTTCCCACTGGAATTTGGAAGACATGCAATGTCAATACATCATGCTCTCTCAATGTTACTTGAGTTTTGCAAAATTTCCTTCTGTGTTTATTCTCCAAAGACACTCATACTCAAAATTATCATTCAGCTTTCTAATTCTTCAAGCCTATTGTAAAGAAACCTATGTGATTTGTTGCGGTTTCGGGAAAACATGTGCATAAAATAGATATGTATATACCAGTATAGCAAGTTGGCTTTGGCTAAAATTAAGACACCTTCGCATAGCACTATTGTTAGTACACCATAAAAAATGTGAGAAATGACATAATTAAATAATTTAAAATTAACATGAACAATACAATTAATTTTATAATTACATATTACACAAAATTGTAAAAGAAACCACCTAAATCTACGCTTTACATTTTAACCCAAAATATTTATTCCTTCTCCAAAACTTACCACCATCATCACCCATCATGGTGACCACCTGGTCGGAGGTTCTCCGATCAGCAAAACTCTTAGTTTAACCCAATGCTTTCCAGGCATGAAAGCTCATTTCGAGCAGAGCTTCCTGACTAGAAGCCCAATGCTTTCAGCCACAGAAGCTCATGCTTCCAAAGTCGAAGAATCGAACGATTCTTTAACTATGGAACCTCGAAAGGAAAAAAAAAAGTTACTGGAGCTCCGGCAGTTTGTGGTGGTGACGAAGAATTTGGAAGGAGGTGATGGTAGGAAGTTTTGTAGAAGAAGTATTTAATGGTTATTTGATAATGAAGAATTGATTTAAAATTATATTTAGTATATTTTGTTAACTCTAAATTATGAAGAGTGTGTAATTAATTTACCCTTATGATTATTTTAATATAGTACGAGTTAATGCGAAGCATTATGTGATAGCGCAAATGCCTCATTGCCCTAAAAAAATTCAATGAACAAGATTAAATCTTAAATTAATCAAATGGTTAATAAATGTGTACTAATAATAGTACAGCGCGACAAAACTATTTTTAGCCATCCCTTGACAAGTTGGCAACCCAATTGTTGTATGTAATGTTGTTCAAACTCCAAAAAGACTCATACTATGCAATAACTATAGATAGATCTGACAACAAAGTGCAACTCAGTTGGTAAGACGTTTCACCTCCAATCAATAGGTCAGGGGTTCGAGTCACTTTAATCGTTAAAGAAAAAAAAAAACTACAGATCATTCTCTTGTGCTCTCTTTTGGCTTTAGTCTATCTATGTACCATATTTAAGATCTCTTTTAACAATAACAAGTCATCTAGTCGTAAACAATTACCAATACTCCCTTTATCAATCTTGCATTTATCTAGGGTGAGTTAAGACTTCTAAGCAGAGTGTATATTTCAAAATAAACCAGATTTAACTACAAGATTTTAAAATAGAATTGAATGAGGCGTGCGAACGCATACCCCCTTAGGCTTAGCAACAAATTATGATGTTGGATCAACCACTTGGGTCGAATATCCTCCTAAGTACAATGGAGGTCGCCAACCTAGTCCATAGATCTTCTTAATCACCCATTGAACCTGTCTAGGTAAGTAAGGAGAATAGTAGCTTTGCAACTTTACTATCCTAATTCATCTCCTAGAAAACAGAAGTAATATGAGATGTTTTTATTAGGTACTTTGAAGTTTGAACAAACTAATGACATGGGCCATTTTTGTTATGATAGATCTTGCCCCATTCTTCTAGAATACTAGTCGATTCATGCATTAAAAAGACAATAACAATATGTTCTTCAAAATTTCAAAGTAAAACCGTGCAAGGATCTTATGAGGTGCAGCCGATTGGCCAGTGCAATCTAAATATAATAGGAGTTAAGTTAGGTTGCGTTTAGTTCAGAATTGGGTGGTCTTTAACAGGTATTAATCAACTATTCATGAATTATGAACCCGTTTGTCGCGAAATTATAACTGTCCATATTTAGGTTCGGAAATTTCGAACCCCAACCTAGCAGCGAATAATATTGTAGCACGTGGAAACTGGCCAAGTGGTTAGCCGGCTATAATATGAAAAACGATGGACGCTTCAAAAGCCAGCAACAGCCTTCTGCTTGCTGAAGGCGGAGCTGAATGCTTGTGGCTATCGAATGAGTCATCGTCCTAGCTCAATTTATTAATATATCCTTTGTCGTTCATCATCACATTAGGTCAAATTTCACCCTACAAATATCATCACTGAATCACTGTATAATCGCCCCCCTCCCCCAAAAAAAAATATCCATGGAGTTCTCGATCTGTCACATGTACCGATTTGCATTTGCTTCCAATCAATCTCTTCAATCATACCATTGATCCTCGATCATCCATATTAACTGGGTGGTATTGTAATTGTATCTATGTTTCTCATAATTTGGAGCACTGAGAATTCCAGTTAGATCCGTCTAGTAGTCAATCCCCATCTCGAAGGTAAAAAATTTAAATGGTTGGTATTTGAATAATTAACATTAGAAGATGAGAGTTTGGATGTGAAAGTATTTATTGTTTTGTCTGCTCTGTATTTAATACTGGTTGTATTATTGATTATTTGTTTATGCTGAAGCTTACTGCTAGATGTTTGACTCTGCTTTCTTATTGTTAAAATTAAACACCTCTATGTGGTCAGTACCAGTTGGTCCTTGATGAAAATGCTTTTGTTCAAAGATTTCCTATATGATGGTTGTGGTCCTTTTTTTGTCCTGTTTTTTTGTGGCAAGCATTGAATGAGTTGTGTTTGGTGACACCTAATGCTTAATAAGTGGTTAATGATAGCTTCTGTAACTTAGATTTTGAACCAAGTTTGATAAGGACAATGAATTTGCAAGAAAGACAACAACTTTATTTTGAACAAAAACAGAAGATGCTTTCCCTAGTAAAAGCTAGTCAAATGAGTGTTGAGATGTGCATTAGCCTTGCTATGATGGATATAGAAGTTAATCGGAAGTTCTTCCGCACGGTTCTACAAGTTACTGGTAGCAAATTGAAGTATAGTATGATAGACAGAAGGCCATACATCCTTCACCAAAACTTCCGTCTCTTTAAGGAGCACGATCGATCATGTCTAAACAAGATGAAAATGAACCTTGACTGCTTTAAAAAGTTGTTCACCATTCTAAAAATAAGAGGTGGGCTGGTTGAGGGGAGGCATGTGAGTGTAAAAGAACAAGTAGGAATATTCTTATGCATCATGCAATGAAAAGAATACTAATGCTAAGTATGTTTTTAATCGGTCTGGCAAGACTATTAGCAAATATTTTAAAGCGGTACTTAAGGCCGTTCTTCTCCAACATAAGTCATTTCTTGCTGACACGAAACCGGTGAATGCTGAAAATGCGGATGATAGGTGAAACTATTTTCGGTAGATATTACATACTGTTATTAGTTGTCGTAATTTGAAAATGCTCTTAATAAGCAGACCAAATTGTTGGGCTTACTGTAGGGATATCTAGGAGCCTTAGACAGGACACATATCCCTGTAACAGTTCCCAAAGCCAACAAGGCCCTTATAGATCGAGGAAGTGTGATATCACAGTCAATGTTTTGGCCGCTGTAAATCGTGACATGAACTTCACATATGTCTTGAGTGGATGGGAAAGGTCATCTTCCCATAGTCGGTTTTTAAGGAATGCACTTGCAAGGCCTTGTGGTCTCCGTATACCTGACAGTATGAGTTAGTAATTTTCAATAATATTTCATGGGTGTGGCGGTTTCATAATACCTAGGTACCATGTGAGTTAACTTGGATTTTTCGTGTATTTAATTATCATAAGCCAATACTATTTGTGTGACAATGGGTACACAAATGGTAGGGGTTTTGTTACCCCATATACGGAGACTAGATATCACTTGAAGCAATGGGGCGTAGGTCGACAGATTCCACAAAACCCAAAAGAGTTCTTCAACATGGTCCATTGCAAGGCTCGTAATGTTATTGAACGTTGTTTTGGAGTGTTGAAAAAAAGATTTTTGGTTTGCAAAGTAGCGACTGAATATCCACTGCTCATTCAGAATCGTATAATTTTAGCTTGCTACTTAATTCAGAATTTCATAAGAATGAACATGTCAGTCGATCCGTTATAGTCGTATGAGCATACTCTTGATCAACCACTTACTGATGAACCTTTCGATGAGGTCCCTACCGATTACATTCAGGCAGTAACAAGCACTCCGATGTGGAATAAGTTCAGGGATGATTTGGCTATAGAGTTGTACGTTAATTGGCTGGAACAATGAGAAGAGCTAAGGCTCTGCTGAATTTTACCTATGTGGTTATTTTAGCTGTCTTGTTTATGCCTACACCATGGCAATTTGTAATATTGTATTCATGTTGTTTCGTTTTTTTTTTTTTTTTATAGAACCTGATGTAATTTGTGTAGACTTTGGCTTTCAATCATCATCCAGAATTCTTTATTTTGCAAGGAAAGTAGTTGCTGAACGGAATTGAATATATATATTTTTTTAATGGAGATTTTTTCCCTACATCTTTTGTTTATCTATACTTGATGTGCTGATTGTTCATACGGATCCCGTTTATGTAACATGATTTAATTAATATTCAAATGGACTCTTCATATACGAGTTCACATGTTGAATACTAACTGATGCCCTCAACTATTCCTATCACGTCAAAATGTGGACAATTATGATCTGCTTAGTAAACATAAGCCCATCATCTAGTACATGAAAAAGCCATTTAGCCCAGTACATTTGAGTCATGCATGTCTAACTATTTTGCAGTTGCAATAAACTATAGCCCAGCAATAGATGAAGCCTTAACGAAAACAAGGCTCATCCGTATCTGGTTGGTCGAATGTTGTTAATGGACCAAATTTAGAGGTGTCACCATCCATGTACAATGAATTATAACCATCTAACCATTTTTTTTTTGAAACAAACGCATAAGTATGATTTCGTCCATAATCAGCAATGGATAGTGGAATAAGAACACTCTTGCCAGATCTATGGTCCGAATCAAATGAAGTATTCTTAACTTGCTATAATTTAACCATTTAAAACATAACTACTTTTATTAGTTTGGAGTGGCTATAATTTAATTGTCATAATTTAAATGACGATCATTTTAAATGGAGCCTTAAAGTTGATGAATAAGAACTTCTATAGTTTGGCATATGGAACGAGAGAAACACACGTGCATATTCAAATATATATTTTTTAATTGACTCGAGTTGTATAATACATGCAAGATGAGAAAATTTTAGGCTGTGACATATAAATAAAACTTCTACTATTAGCAAGCTTTCCAAGAAATGATGTTCATTTTATTATGATATCAGCATATTAGTAAAATGTTAAGGTTGAGCGATTGAATCCAACCACTCCATTTATACTAAATTCGACACTTGATAGACAACCTTATATGTTTAAGGCGGGCCTATGAGGTGATAATAAGTATTGGAGTCTTGGAGAATTAATGTAGATTAGAACCTGTAGACAAGATGGAATTAACTGGGTATCTATACATATGGTTTCCTCTTCCTACAATTTACTTACATATTTGTTGCTTTACACATATACCATTTGATACGCACTTGAATGACACAGTTAAAAGTATTCTTTTTACCTTATCTTTTTTCTTTTTAAACGGTAAAGATAACTCGAATCCCGACCTATTAGTTAAATGTGAAGCAACTTACTAACTGAGTTGTGCTTCGTCGTCATTTTTACCTTATCATTTCAGAGATTAATCCATGGATTGTATCCTTTCTTTTAATGGAGTCGATAAACCTTATGAAATCTAGAGTCAACACAATGGTACTCCAGGGTCCAGGCAACACTAATGTTTTTCTTTAACATATAAATTTCTCAACATCATAAAATTAGAGAGGAATTAACAACTAGGCTCATACCAAAAAGAAATCATCTTAGTTGGTAGTTGATAAAACGCTTCCCCTACAATTAATAGTTCGAGTCATCTTTGTCACGTAAAAAGAAAAATAGAGTCCATACCATTGGGGAAAAGGATTTGAGTTTGTATCAAAGAAAAACAGATTTGTACAATGATTCTTAGGAAAAATTCAAAAAATATATCCCAAATTGTGACACTTTAAAAAAAGGTATCATATTTTATGATCGTTCAATTTTGGTACCTTAAGTTGAATGAATGTTACAATACGACACATCTAATAACACGTGTCAACTTAATTAAGCGACACATTTCACATTTCAATTTTCAAATTTTAAAGGATAAAATTGCAAATACAATAATTTTAGTTAATTTATATTACGCCACATTATTTTCAATAACTATGAATTGAACCCTCTCTTATCAAAATCACCATTTAACCCATTAAAATTTTCCATAGTTGTTACTTCTTTCTTAGTTATAAGTACTTAAGAGTATCATGTAGAATATTAGGCTAACATGTCCTTTTAATAAGAGTTGCTCTTGATATGTAAAGGCGTGGATAAGCCTACCCTTAAAAGCACCTAATAGTTATGGGGTTACTATAGGATACGCTATATTTATGACATAATTAAGGTATAAATATTTATTGACGCTAATAGAGGTACTTAGCCTTTCAACAAGATCTTTTGCGCAATAATTTATACTAATATTCCTAGAGTATAAGAGAGTGAAGTGCCCTTACCTCATTTACAAGGTATAGTATTTTCCAGGAGACATGTATCTTATATAATTTCAAAGCACTTAAAGCACGTTAATAACCTCCATCATCCATTAATCTTAATTAATTAACATTGACATCGTGATTAAAAAATAAAAAAATGAAAATGGCAAGTTATGCCATGGAGCATAAAGTTCCAAAAATGGTGCCTCCATAGCAGCCATGCCATATTCGACAAATTAATATAAGTAGATCAATTTCACACCTCTTTGTTAGTTCGAATTTTTAGATAAGATGAAATTCTATTATAATATTCATCTGAATTCGAATCTCCGTCTTCGTCCCAATTTAAATATTCACTCGAATGGCCTTCCCCAAAAGGTTGAAATCGACCACGAGTGCAGGGAGTGTTGGAGTATTAATATATATGACTAGATTCCACACATCTCTACAAGTTCGAGCTTTTAGATGAGACGAAATTCTATCATGGTATCAGAGCCTCAGGCTCACATCCACTTGTGTTCGAATTCCCACGAAGACAATCTCCACCCCATATTAAATTTCCACTCGAATGGACTCCTCGAAGAGGTTAAAATCGGCCACGAGTGCGGGAGAGTGTTGGAGTATAAATATATATGACTAGATTCCACAACTCTCTATAAGTTCGAGCTTGTAGATGAGATGTAATTTAGTCATGCTTAAGAACCTAGAAAGTTCAGGGATCGAATCTCATCGTCAACATCTTCACCCATATTAATTATCCAATCGATGGGCATCCCCAATGAGGTTGAAACGAGCCCACGAGTGAGGGGAGTGTTAGACAAATTAATATAAGTGGATCAATTTCACATCTATTTATAAGTTCGAGATTTTAGATGAGTGAAATTTATCAAGCCCCATAAAAGCTTCCATGACGGCATGGAGCTCCACCATCGAGCTTCAATGGCGGAAGAAGTCCAGTCACGAAAGCGCTCGTGGAGCATCCACATCGGACATGGAAGCTCCATGGTGGAGCTTCCACGGCATGGAAGATTCCGCATGGAAGCTCACCTAAGGAAGCTTCCATGGGAAGACACTTTTTTGGTGTAAATTTTTTGTTTATTTTGTTTTTTTAGTTTAAATCTATTGAGTAATTTTTGTAATTATTTAATATACTATTTGAAATTAATAAACTCCTACCGCATTTACATTTTATTCTAATGTATTTTTGTATTTTGTAAAGTGATACGTGTCGCATAATTAAACTGTCACATTTTACAAGGTACTTAAATTGGACAATGTTGTATTTAAAGGTATTAAAATCGGACAGACACAAAATAAAATATATTTTTCGAATTATCACAATCTAGGACATTTTTTTGGATTTTCCCCAATGATTCTTATTCTATGTTTAAGGGTGCATTGTATATTCAAAAATTTATTTTATTTTAGGTATGGACATGGTACTTGGTGGAAGTTGTCAACTTGAAATGGTACATCATCGGATTACTAGAAGGTGGAAAATAAACCCAAAAGCCTCTTCATTTACAGCTCACCATAAACGTTTCCATCACTTTGATAAGTTTATATCAAACCTTCCCATCATGTGACGTTGTGACCTATATCCGGACCCACCATACCATATGATACAATGCATCATAACCATGAGACGCGACGTTAAGGGATGATAATGTTTACGAACCATTAATTGTGAGTATTGAGGTAAATTGAAACTTTATAGGTTTTTTGTAATGATTTTTTTTAAGTGGTGACTCGAATCCCGATTTATTAATTAGAGATGAAGTATTTTATCAAATGAGTTGTAATTCTTTATCAGATATTTATAAAGTTAAAATAAGTATTTATCAATTTAATTGAGAGTTTGAGATTATATCAACTAAAATTGATTATTGTAAGTTGAACTAAAATTGATTGTCAGGTAATCATGAAACTTAGACTTAATTAAAATGCATACTTAATTGTGAGCCAAACATTTTATTAACGTCTCAAATATGTGTATTTTTATTTTTGAATATTCATCCGTCACAACTTTAAAGATAAGAGTGATTGTCAAGGTTAGACGTTTTATCAATTTAGAAGTAATTTAGTATAAACACATGTTATAATAAAAAAGTGGGTGAAAAAACATATGTGCTGGTTTGTAGAGTTAACATATTATAGCAATTGAGGAGTAATAATGTTGTCCAGTAATAAATGAGGATGTGTTATGACTTAACAGTAGAGCATAACAATCTCCGAACCTGTGTCAGGTACAAATGACCATTATAGGGGCATTACTTTTACATTCGCGGACTTAGTTGGAGTAGAATTTGAGTGTCCTTTTTCAATTGAAATTGAATTTTTTATGTACAAAATATTTAATTTGAATGAAAAAATAGCCGTTCTAGCGGTACGACAAACAGCCTCCTAGACACTCGGAGTGGAGTTGAGTAATCTAAGGGAAATATCACGTGATGCGTCTTACATACCAGTGTACCACATTGATTATGTTATCAAGAATGCACCATTATACCATTTGGCCCAACTCAAATTGTTACATGTATATCCTCATACAATTTTAGCAATTTTCATTTTATATGCCATCACAATGCCAACTCCCATCACCAATAAATTTCATCCCCATATCGCCCCATTACAATAAAAGACAAATCGAGGAAGGAAAAAAAGAATTATTCGTAATTAGTAAAAATTACATAGTGACTGAGTGATATTATCATAACTTTATAAATATATATTTTTAAATTATATAAATAATATTTTACATAATTTATATAGGTATTTAATTAATACACTTCTTGCCCCTTGCATAAACCGTCAATGTCTCTGTATAATAATACTATTCTCTTTATAAAGACAGGTCTATCGAGATACTTAGACTAGCCTCAATAGGGCGCCGTTGGCGCGTCGTCCCGTGACGCCACGTGCGTCCCACGCCGTGAGTTGGCATCAGCCAACCGGCTGCTGCCACGTGTCTATTCCTTTTTTTAAATTTTTTTTTTTGAATTCGAATTATATCCGTTTTAAAACGGTAATATCTCCAAAAATACGAATAAAGAAATCACCAACGGCTATGTTTTTTCAAGATCTATAAAATGAGACCAATCGTGATATTTTTAACTTCATCCCATCTCCAACTCCTCTTTCTCTCTTAATTAAACTTAAAAAACTCTCATCTCTCAAAACAACCTAACCACTTTCATTTTCCGACAAATTTTCCGGCGAGATGGACGCGGAGTATTTTCAGTGGTTGAAAGAAAACATACCCCAAAAATACCATCAGTACATGCAAGCTCACTTCGAAAACACGATTTTTCCACCCCAAACGAGTGTCGTTCGACCTTTGTTCCAAGATCCATATACTCAAAATTACCAATCTCCATCATCACAAACATCGGAAGAGGAGGTCGTGATGGAGACGCAGCCGGAAAAACAACCGATCTGGAGGCGTGGGAAAGCCAGAGCCACCGGAGGAGCGGCAACCAACACAACAACCGTACGGAACAATCCATACAACGAGAGTGAGGATTTGGGGCTCATCTCAGCCTACATGGAGGTTAGTCAAAATGCTTTGGAACGGATCAGAAGTATTGTAAATTGTTCCGTCTTGTTGCGGAGAAGTATGAGGATATCAAGAGGGTAGGAATGA
>JAYMSP010006828.1:0-10973 GCA_036897095.1 Plantago elongata
GAGATGAGGCGGATGATGGCCAACATGACCCAAGGAAATAATTCTGATGATGCTCCTCCTTCTTCTTCTTAGTTCTAGCTTTTTATTACCCGAATACTACTGTTTCTATTCATTCAACTCGACAATATTAGGATACTTATTTATATGCGAATATTAGATTTTAAATTCATTTATGACATTTTCGTGCAATCAGGATACTTTTTCTGCATTTACAATTCTATTGGGTGATAAACTGGTTAAATACGATCGAATTAGGTATTAATGAAATAAAAAAAATTAAAAATCTGCCCAGTTTAGCGACGGATAACATTTATCCGTCGCTAAATCCCCCAGGAATCTAGCGACGAATCGGCCCTGTTCTAGCGACGGATAAGGGCGTCGCTAGAACAGGCAATTTTTGTAGTGGTAGCGGTCGACTTGCAAGAACTCATTCCGGCTCGTTCAATAATTTCCACAACATATTTGCATTGTGATAGAAACATCCCAGACAAATGTCTCGTAACTGCAATCCCAATAAGTAATTCAACGGTCCAAGATCCTACATAGCAAATTCTGAAGCCAGATAACCCATAATCGATAGCCGAAGAGAAGATGATGATGGTGTGAGTATAATGTCATCGGCATAGAGAAGTAGGTATGCTACCTCCAAACCCTTCTTGTAGACAAATAACGAGGTATCCGCCTTACTATTCACGAATTCCAAGGACGAAACGTAATACGCAAACCGCTTATACCATGCTCATGGAGCTTGCTTTAGTCCATAAAGTGATTTCTGTAATAAACACACATAATCCAGATAGCGAGCATCACGAAATCCCAGTGGTGGATGCATATACACGGTTTCCTTGAGATCCCCATGAAGGAAAGCATTTTTGACATCAAGTTGATGGATTTGCCACTTCTTTGATAAAGCTAAGCTGAGAACAATACGAATCGTAGCTGGTTTCACAACCGGACTAAACGTTTCTCCACAATCAATGCCCACCTGTTGAGTTTTCCCATCACCTACAAGACACGTCTTATTTGTAATAAGAGCATTAAATTTGTCCTGGATAGACAATTTTCAATTCGGGTCTTTAAGAGCTAAAATCGGATTATGAGGAATGGAAGAGATTGAAGTCGAAACAAGGTTCACCCAATATGGCCCAATTACCCATGGATTGAGTTTTCAGATACGGCTGGAGGCTAGAACCGGATTGATCAGTGGGGTCGCCGGTGGGGAAGGTGGAGGCGGAGGCGATGATTGGCTGTTTGGGGACACGGTTGTGTGAAGCAACCGAATCGAGGGAGACGTTGGCGGGGCCTGCCGCACTAGGGAGGGCACTGTTCCGAGTGGCAGAACAGCGCCTAGAACCAGAACAGTGGGCTGGACAGGTGCCTGGTCCGATGGGGCGACATGCAGCAATTGGCAAATCCAATCCGGCGGATCCGAGTTGGTCGATGTATTAGAAGAAGAGGAACAATATTTAGATTGATTAGTAAACGGAAAAATCGTCTCATCGAAAACGACATGTCTAGAAATAATAATTTTCCTATTGGTTAGGTCAAAACACTTGTACCCTATTATTATCCGGATACCCCAAAAACACAAAAGGTAGAGACCGAGCATGCAACTTGTGAATAGTGGTCGATGGAGTCAATGGAAAGCAAAGGCACCCAAAAACACAGAATTGGGAGTATGAGGGTATGTGTTTGTATAAACGATCAATAGGAGAAGCATTATCAAGAAGTTTGCTAGGAAAAATATTGAGCAAGTAGGTGGCCATATGTAATGCATAATGCCAAAAAGTAAGAGGCAAAGAAGCATGAGTAAGAAGAGTCCGGATGATATAATTTATAGTGCGATTTTTTCGTTCAGCTTTGTCATTTTGTGAGGAAGTATGAGGGAAAGATAGGCGAAAGGACATCCCTTGGGTTGGACAGTAAGAAGCAAAACGATTATTATCATGTTCACCCTCATTATCACATTGTATGTTCTTGATAGAAGATTGAAATTGGGTATGTATATGATTACGAAGAAGGGCGAACTTGTCAAACACATCAGATTTACGGGCAAGGGGAAAAGTCCAAAGAAAATTTATAAAATCATATAAGACAGAACATAATAACGGTGCCTCATAGAACTTAAAACAGGAGATGTCCATAAATCACTATGTATTATATCAAAAGGAAATAAGGTTTGAGTTACAGAGTTGTCGAAAGGTAATTTGACCTGTTTACCAAGTATGAAAGAATGACAAATACTTGAATCACAAGATTTATTCCTACCGACATTCTAAAATAGATCGACCTGGATGACCCAAACGAGCATGCCAAACGGCAGATGAGGTGGCAGCAAGCGCCAAGGGTGCATCTATAGAAAGCGAATGGGAAGTAAGCGGATAAAGGTCTCCTTGGCTATCACATCTCATTATTACCATCCCCGTCGAAATTCCTTCACAGAAAACCCACTAGGATCAAATTCAATAGATAGAATTATCAGTGGTAAAGTTGAGTGCATAGATAAGATTTTTAACGAGTTTATGAGCATGCAAAAGAAAAGAAAAGAGGAGGGTGGGGTGGACAAAGCTTCGTATGACCTTGACCACGAATTGGAATAGATTGACCATTGCCCCCAATAATATTAGGATGAATGCCTGAATTAAAATAAAGACAACGTACCATTGTTGGATGTCATGTGAGATGAGCACCGGAGTCCATGTACCAATTTGGATCCTGAGGTTGCAACGTCGTGATTTGCATAGTAACCCTGGCATCGGTTGGCACATAATTGGCGGAGAAGGGGATGCCGCATAAGCTTGGGGCACGGTGTGGGTGCCAAATAGCATGCCGCACGTGTTGTTGAGCTGGGCGCGCCCAAGCGTTAGTTGGGACAGGGCAGGGCGGTGGTGTCGATGGCACCCACTGCCACTGCCATTGGCCGTATGGCGCGGGAATAGGTTGCACAGGTCGCTGGACCGTGTAGGGTTGCTGCGCCGGGTGTGCCAGGGGTGCCCCTGCCCGGGCCATTGCCACGCCCATTCTCTCTACCTCAGGGCAAAGAGAAGAACGAGCATCCGTAGAAGATGGAAGAGGTTTGGAATGACAAATTTGAGTACCGACCCCTTTGTATGCTTCTGTATGGCCTGAAACTAATTGTAAGACCAATCGATTATTAGTAACTGGTGCACCAACATTATTTAACTGGTCAGCAAGACTTTTCAGACGTTGACAATAAGCAGATGCATTCGAAAAATCCTCAATATGTGTCTGGGTAAAATCTTACTCAAGGGTAACCGCTCGTGAAGCTGATCCTGAAAAATATCATGAAGGCGATCCCAAGCTTCCATAGTCGTAGCACCAAGTTTGATTATGGTATTCAATAAACCATTCGAGATGGTGGTATAAATCCATCGAAGTACGGTTGCATCAATGGTTCTCCAATGTTCTTTTTCCTCAATCGTTGTTGGAATAGGTTTCCCCTCACCAGGCGGTGGACGGATGATGTGGTGAAGAACTTTGTGAGAAGTAGCATGAATTCGGAATAGCTCAGTCCAGGTCTCGTATTGGAAGTTCCCCATCTCCAGGGTGACGGATACATGATTCCTAATGTTAGAATCAGCAAGAGCCGGATGGAACGTTGGTTTGGGGGTTGTCGAGGTGGTGTCAGTCATGATGGAATCGATGAAGACAACCGGGAATCGAACAACACGAAAAAAATAAAGGACAAACGCTAGATTGAATTGAAGACGGCCTGGGGTTCAAATCGACATGGAGCAACGAGAGGCAGGCTGTAGTCGATGAAAGGTAGGCACGACGAAATGGGTTCGATCAAGCAAGGGACAATATATCGATGGTGATCAGATCGATTGGCAAGCGAGGGGCTTTATGCGATGGAGCTGTGTTGATCACGGGAAAGGTTTCGAGTTTAGCAGCGGAATATAATCGGAACCCCAAGTGTGAGACCATGTCAGAAATATTTTATGTAAATTATATTCAAGAGTATACATGGGTATATGAATCTAATTCTAATCTAATTCTAATTAAGCTAGATTATATCACTAATGCTAATCCTACTCTATATATAATCTAACTTCAACCGATTTAGAGTTGTACAAACAACTCTATCGAAGATATTTAATGATCCATTTTGGAGCAAACACGAATCCATTTGCCCATCTCTATCTTGGATCCGCTCTTGATTATTGTTCATTGATGTTTTAATTCGATTGAAAAGTTGAGAGATGCGGTTGATGTTTTTAGTAAATTTATGTGTGTTTAATTAAGAATTAACTTTTCAACGTACTTGATTTTATTTTATTTTCTCTGAGACCAATGTACTTGAATTTTCAAACATCCAAGACCTATAATTTTGATAGCTAGGCATTGAAATTTTCCTAATTTTAAAAGAAGAAATTCTACCGAGAATTCTATATAAAAAGATTTAGCCGTATAAATAATATATAACAATAGATAATTTACAATGAATCGAAAAATGAAGGAAGAAGCTGAGTTGAAAGAAGAAACGATCTTGAAGATCTAAAGGAGGTCAATTTGCCGAATGAAGGAAAGCAGAGAATGCAATTGAAGATATTATACAAGACAAACGATCTATGGAGGATGCAATGAATTGAATGCCTTGATGCACTAGGACACGTTCTTAAAATACCCTTAAAGAATATATTGAACATATTTTCGTATTAATCGAGTTAAATCGAATTGAATAAATATTATTTAATTGAATAATATTATTTTTTTATGTTATAAAAATACTAATATATGATGTTGTATCGTTCCAGATTAATTACATATGGTTAGCACCGTGGAGTATGATTATTCTCAAAAGTAGCAAAGTATGAGGGGCTGATTGGCATGCGACTTAAATGCCCCGATTTAAATGTCTGAATAGTGATTGGAATTGTAGTGGGATTGTTAAAATTGTGTTTGGTATAGAATTGTAATTGGATAGGGTATTATAGATTTGTTATATAGGTAAATAAAAATGTTGCTACTGTAGAGTCATTTCGATCTTCGATATTTAAATGTCATAACAAACACAAATCCTCAAATAGCATCCAAACGAGTATTTGGATGCTATTGCAATCGCCCTGAAACATCCTTTGTTTGATACCCAGCCCGTCCAGCTTGTCATATGAAGTTGCTCCATTATACAGTCTAAACTAGTCCATTAATACTCTCACTGACCGAAACAGATTCAAGAGCATTGGTCTCAGTATCCTTTACGTATTACTGCAGTGTAGTTCATATAAAAAAAAGTGGCCGTAGTGCGAGATTCCTTACATTTTGAAGAGTGTCAAAAATTCCTTTTAAATGATAAAATTAAATAATTATATTTTATTTTTACAACTTAACTTTAAATAACTTTTCACGAATCTTTTAACCCAAAATTATTAAAAACAAATCAAATAAAAACTAAATAATATAATATAAGAACTAGACAATATAGATTACACCGAATAAAATTTCTGTACAAATAATAAAACTAAAAAAGATCATTTATAAACTAGATAATATAGTTACAAAACTAGACATTATATTGTAAAAACTAGAGAATACATACTAAAAATTAGACGGTTCAATACAAATGCACAACATAGAGATATAAGATGAAAAATTAGACAATATTGGTAAAAGTTAAAATGCATGTTATTTATATAAAAATTAGATAATATGTATTAAAAACTAAGAGGTCTCTTCACTTTCTAAAAGTAGGGAATTTTTATAAGATTTAGTATAAAAATAATTAATAAAACTAAGATATGTTGGTCAAGAGAAAGTAAAAAGAAACAAATGCCGAAAAACAAATCTGTACCTATAGGTAAAATACAAAAAGAAAATGAAAAGTAGAAATATAATTTAAAAGATTAGAAAGTCATAATATAGTGTAGTGGATGAAGTTAGGTTCGATTCTTGGTGGAGTCTACTAAAAACTATGTAGCTATAATCTTTGTCGTTTGAAAAAAAAAGAAAGAAATATATATTACTCCTTCCGTTTCACTTTAGAAGTTTCGTGGGATCGGACTTAAATTTAAAAAGAAAATGATAAAGTAGGAAATAAAGTAATAAATTATGAATGTAATTGGATAAAATAGGAAAAATAGTAAATAAAGTATGAGAGATAGTGTATAAAATAGGAGATAAATTTTGTATTTAAAGAAGCAGAATTTTTAATTAGAACAATTTAAAATGAAAATCGGAAATTTTAAAATTAAAAGAATAGAGGGACTAGGGAGTATCTAGTTAGAAAGAACCTAGCTACGTACCATGCATGTTGCAGTGCCACCCCATCCAATAAGGCCTCCTTCATGATCATATATCACATGCTTATCGCGCATTGCATAAGCTGAAAACACAAGATTAATTTAATTATTACATATATATATCAAACATTAGATTATGCTATTATTTAGCTAAGCCACATGTATAATAATAACTCAATGTTTTTCAATTAATTACTCTTACCGCCTATCATATTAACACCATGAGAATTAGTTCTGTCGCTCACTATACTTAAGCATAATCTACCTGAAGGCTGAAAAAAAACAATGAAGTTAGTAATAAATTTTGAGTTCATTACAATCACATCCTTCAAATGTTTTCAAATTTTCAAAATCCACCGAAATCTAGGGGTTTCTATTATTTATATCAAAAAACCTCCATAACTTTACATTTTCTTGCATTCCATTGAATATTACCGTTCGTCAATAAATCAATCACTAAAAAAGTCAATGTTCACTTTTTTATTTATTTTTAATGACGTTTTCTTTTTCTGCCCAAAAAATTTTATAATGTCATAAAAAATGACGTTAAAAAAACCAATATTTTTCTCACAAACCTCCAGGAGTGTTATGTTAAAGTAAGAATTATTAAACAACATATCCTCTTCTTCACTACTCCTCCCCTTCCAACCAATCAACGAAATCAACAATAACAGTACCATTACTCTTCTTCTCCAATTGGACTCACTTCAATCAACACCATGGCAAAAAACAACATATCCTCTTCTTCATCATCTTCACTACTCCTCTCCTTCCACTTTCCTCGTGGTGATTCAGTCTCCTTCGGTAGATGACACAGAGATTTGGGCAATTGTGTTCGGTCTTCCATTTGCTTGGGAGAGGAGAATACCAAGATTGATGGTGGAATCTGGTTCAAGTTTGGTAGTGGAAATGCTTAAGCAAAAGAATCTGATTCAGTCTAAGATTGAAGGTGTCGAATGCTGAAGCTCTTTTTGTCTTTTTCTAAATGATGTAATAAATACTGAAGAATTACGTCAATTTAAAATTATTTTTAATATTTCAGAAATTCATATTAAAAAAGAAGTTACTAATTTTTTTTAACTATCGGAAACAACCATGGACTTTGTGGACTCCATTAATCAACTAACGACAGGGAGGTGCGTATAAATATTTTCAAACTTTTTTAAGTGATATAAATGTAATTAACTCTAAAATCTTTAATTTCTTTCCCATCTCTTGGGAGCTAGCTAGTTGGGGTAGACATAAATTAAGTTCGATCGACTTACTGAGAGTAGAAGATAATCTCACGGTTGCAACAGCTTGACCGATATGACTAAACATTCCATCGCGATATTTCCAACAAATAGGAGTATACCATATCATCGGGCTTCTCCGTTCTCCCATGGCACTGGTGAAAAAGGACTCACTTCAGGCTACAGTAAGCTTTATCTCTGGTCTCGCTTTGTGCGTTTACAATTAGGACGCATTGTAATTTGTAGATTGTAGTTAAATCTGGAGAATATTTTGATTGTCTACATGTTAGACATGATTGTCATTGATTAGATTTTTGTGTAAATGTTGACAAATGCGCAATCTAAGATTGTGCCGCAGTGTTGTTTTTATTATGGTCTTTTAATTGGTTTTCTGTCAAAATTTATCTAGAAAAGATGACGAATCTACCGGGGGTGATTTAGGTCGATGAATAAGATCAAGAACAAGATTGATATGCTGAATTTAAGGTAAATGTTGTAAGACTCAAGGTACGGAAAACCGAATTAATTGTAGTCAAGATGCTAAGAAGAGAAAGAGGATTGATATGTTCATTAGCTTCAGCCGGCAGCTTTGTATGTTCTTGTATGCTTTCTTAAATTGGAATGGAATTGCTAACTTTATTTGCAAAGTAGTTGTTTATCTGTTGCATTATGAACTATGTTATTTTTGGACAAATTTTGTATATGTAAAACTAAACTAATACAATGAATAATTATATGACTCATACTTCAATGCTAACTTTATGTTTCTCTGTAGCACATGGTAATCACAAGCTCTGGAAGTTTGAGGTGAAGGAAATTGGAGGCTGCTCCTAAAGAAGTGGAGACTCCATCTTACAGCAGGTCACCACCCTCCTTTGTCCCATTTTGATTTTTTTAACTTTTGTCTCAGACTATTGGCAATCTGGTCCATCTTGTGGTGAAGGCAAGATGGGGAATGTTGGGGAATATAAATGAGGTAATTGACTATTTGAATTGCTTATATGTAGTTTTCTCAAGCATGAGAAAGTTGAAGTGTTTTCGAACTTATGTATTTATGATTGCATGCACTGTTAATGTAAGTTCTATCTTGTTTGGAGACTAAATACTAGGGAATAATCAAAACCTCCCTTAGCGGACTTATCAGTTGTTAGTTAAACACTATAAATTGGTTTTGCTAGATTATTGGTCACAATTTTTCATTTTTTTTGGTAAAGTTATTGTTCAAAAATTGATTATATTTGACCTGAGTTCAACCATTATATTTGACTCCGGGAGAGTTTTGCCTATTTGTTGGAATTTCGGATGACTTAATTTTTTGTGCACCTTGCCATACAGTTTCATGTTCTGCCAGTGCAAATTTTGTTACCCTTAGCTTTTCATGGATAATTTTTCTACCAGTAAGTCTTTCTTTTCTTCCTTTCGGGCAGTACTATATCTTTTTTACCCATTACAGACCCGTGAATTTTATTTATGTTTACCAATGAAATGAACTGCAAGGTTTTTGTATTTAGTCATAACCAAAGTTTCTAAATCAGCAGGTTGATTCAGGGATCGACCAAGACAAAGGTGCTTGTGGCTGGTACTTAAATTTCATAAGTGTTTCACGGACAATATACACCTTACTTTTCCTTTGCTCATTCTTTTTTCTCTTTCTTTTGGTGATAGGTGAACTTCAATTCATATGTTGGGTGTATTATTAGTACTTTATGGGAATGGTAATTTCGATACTGGAGAAGATATGGAATATCATTTTAGCTTTCGGAGATGCGGACAACAAGATAGACTATTTAACTCGAGGGAGACTTGAAACTGAACGATTTTCAAATTGAAATTGAGAGTTTGGATGTTGTGGAGTGCAGCTACATTTTTCTAAGAATAAATACGATTGTATTTCTTTTTCTTTTACATTTCTAATTTTCATAGATTAGGCATTCGCTTGAACATACTTGTACCACAACATGCTTTTGAGTGGTTAATGGTTCACTTGTTCCATTCAAAGTATCATAGAGATGCATATTACTCCGTCATTAGCATATGTTACTATCAACGGTGATTTAGTTGAACTAACAGTAATTATTGGGATCTTCCCACATTTTTATACAATAACTGGAGAAGTTTTCATATCTAGAAGTCTAGACGGTACCCTCCTTCATTCTCATATGTAATTCTAGATGGACATTGCAATCATTCTTTGTATATGGGGTATAACTATAAGCAACTGGTTGGCTGAACCACACCAGCAGAAGTTCCTCCAGCATTAGAACACGAAGCCATTGCGGGCTTATTTTCAAAGGTGAGCTTAACTTGATCCATTCTGATTTTACTGCAAGGCCGACTTTTACTGCAGTCGAATTTCACTGCAACCTCCGTTGCCGACGTTCCATGTACATCATCATACGTTATGTCGCTTATCTGTATGCCTGATTGCTGCAATACGGTCCATACATATATTATTACTTCGCAAATTATGGAAATTTAAAATATATATAATAATCGAGGAAATTAATTACGAGAGATTAGTAAACCTGGTTGGGGCAGTTTTTTTTTTCAGGGCAGTAACGTTGATCAATAAGAATGGGATTTTGGACATTAACCATTAGAACATGCTGGAAAAGGACGTCCTTAACAAAGCCATTGCTAGGCCTTGCCCATGTCTTTAACCTCACACCATTTTCAGTTCCTGTGAATGTTGCACTTTTAACTGTCACATTTTGGACTCCTGCTTCTTGCATATCCCACCCTAAACTCCCTATGCTGCAATAACCAAGTAAAATGAAATCTATATATTACTATAATTAAACAGTGGATAAACTGAATAATATACTCCATCTTATAATTAATCTATATATCGCTGAAGCAGTCATCTTCCTACTCCAATCGAACATTTTATACATAAAATATTTAATTTTAATTAAAAAAAACCACTCAAATTTTATACCAATTCGTCCCAACATTTTGAAAAACATGTCACGGCACTAACACAGATCATGCATTAAGTAGAGGAATTGATTTCAACCACAATGATTTATGTCATGCAGCCATGTGACTAGAACCATGTGCATGGTAAATGGACTGCAAATGTCAAATTGAAATGGAATATAGAACTAATATAAGACTAAAATGGATATGATATCTATATGTAACTCCCTCTGTCCAGAAGGAAATCTTTTGCGGGCCTATACAAATGTTAATGGAATAGTAAATATAAAGTAACCAAGATGGATAATAAATTGAGAATTAAGGAATAATATTAGCGAGATTTTTTATTTAAAGCAGATGAAATTAAAATTAGAATGAATGTGAGAAGTTGAACTCAAGATAGATTGACGTTGGTGCGTTTAGTACCTTATGCCATGGCCAGGACCACAAGAGAGGTTTTCGATCCACAAGTTGGAGCTCCCGGGACCTATAGAAACACAATCGTCTCCAGTGCCAATGTGAGAGTTGGTAATGGTGACTCCCGATGATTGTTGGACATGAA
>JAYMSP010006829.1:0-10967 GCA_036897095.1 Plantago elongata
GAAAAATTAAAATAAATAATTTTTATTTTATTATTTTTATTATTATTTTATTAATATAATAGTAATTAACAATTTACGACGAATACGCTCGGCGTTTAAATTTCTACTTCGACTCAATGTAATTAATCAATATTTTCACCGTGCGAAATAATAATTTATTTTAATTCTCAGATACACGGGGAAATTTGCGGTTCTTACAGATTTGGTAATTTCAAACTTTCGAACATTTGGTGACTGAAAAAGTTGTGCTTTTCAAGTACATTTTTTAGTTATGTGTAATAGTATCATGAAAAAATATTTTAATAACTTGTGATATATTATCTAATTATTTAATTGTCATATAAATTTTTTATTTTGTTATTTGAACCCCGTTTAAAATTTTGCACGGGCTCCTTGAACCTATGGCCGGCCCTGAACTTGCTTCAATAGCATTATCAATATTAAAATCAAACACAAACTAAAAGGCATAATATTATAATTCAACCAACAATGATATAGTAAATTTGAACCTTCGTATATATATTTCATATATCAATGAATCATCACATAATATGAACCATAAAATAGACGGTTTGTAACTCGTACATGTATATTTACCTTGACGGCGTGATTGATGATGAGAGGGACTCAAATTGGTGGTAACGATGATGGTCGTAGATGGCCTCATGGGACGGGGTAGAGAATGCAGGTGATGTTAGTGGGTGGCAGCCGGAGGTGATGCATGGAGAAGGTCAGAAGGAGGTGACTCGGGTGTTTGGAAAAATAGGATTTTGGCATGAGTTTGATATTGGATAGCCCTAGTTAATTGGGCGCATAATTGAAACAGAACTGGACGATCATTGACGAAATAAGGTGGGCTGAAATTGAACAGAGAAAACATTAGTGATCCATGCTATACGAATTTCGATTCAAGCTAGGTTTAACTTAAAAAGGAGTCTCGCATGCGAATATATATTTCAAAATAACAATTTAAAAAATAATTAATGTATCATGTACACTTTATGATATAATAAAAAATTATATATCATCACACTATAAAATATCAGGTGTGAAAACTGTATCATGTACACTTTATAATACAATACTTACACTATATAATACAATTTAGGTTGTTATTTAGAAAATAAAACAGTTACATACTTTTTGCGGCTTTTTGATAAAATTAGATGTTGAGATGAATTTTCCCAATATAAAACTATAAGATACAAATTTTCAGTTCTATTACTTTTTACAATTTTTTTAAGTTACATAATTACATTAACCACTACTTTTTTTAAAAAAATTATGCATTTTGTGTAAGTCTTTTTATCTGCGATTCGATGAAACTTTCACACTAAATAAGTAATCTACCATAAGATATGTAGGGACTGATTGGTACACAATTATACAAAACTATCAATTTCACTTGGATGTTGCCAATTCAAATTGCATACCAATCAACTCCTTATAGAATATAGGGGTGAATTACATATAGGCCCCCTGCTTAGATTTTCTAATTGCAAATACACCCCTATTATTTTAATAATTACAAGTAAACTAAAATTTACCACATTTGCCGTTGACACTGACAGTGACATGGACTGAATTGCTTATGTAGCATTGATGAGGCTCTTATGTGGCATGGGTTTATCTGTAATTGTCAAACAAACACCAAAAATTAAATTTTTCATTAAATATTTCTCGATTTGCTATGTTTCTTCAATCTTTATCCTAATTTCTCTCAATATTCATTAAATCATTCATTCAATCCCTAACATTTTTCAAGCGAAAACAGTTGTTGCTTTATCTTCTTGTTTGATATTCATGTATAAAGTACACTACATTCTACAAACCTATTTCTTCATCCTACTCATTCATACGAAATCTAATTGACTAATTCTAGTTCTATTTTATTAGAAATCATGCAGCACCCTAGCTAGTCCGCAATTGTCTAAACTTTACAGACTACATCCTCTTCCATATGGTAACATCCCAGAAAATTGCTTTGATTTTTTAACGATTAAGTTTTTTTTTTTACTTTCTTTCTTTTCTTGTCTAATTAAGTACTAAACTACCTGCCTGGTTGATTGGTTATTGTTCTTTAAGCTCATGTGTATTTTCATGTTAGTAATTTTTACGAACTACCTAGCAAGTGAAGCAGTCAGGTCTAGACTCCCATACTTGGAATTTTGTAAGAATTTTGATGGATCAGTAAAGTGATTGAGTGACTAGTGCAACTTGAAACTGTTACTTTGATTAACTTAAGTATCATTTGCAAGTAGTTTTTTTATTCGTTTGTATTGTTGATTTAAAATATATCTTGAATACTTGTCTCGGATTATTTTGGTTATTTACTTCTATGAAAAAATATTATATTTTCATTCATTCATCCATCTAGGGTCTCGATTAAATTAATTTTTCAACGTTAGTACAATCATCCATTGTTTCTCGTACTATTGAAAGTTACCACAGTACAATTCCTATAACAATCAAAGTCATGCATACAATTAACCTACTATCATTCGAACTTGATGTTTGCCATATGCAAGTTTAGTGTTGAAGAAAATTAAGGAGAAAGATGAAGAAGAATGATCAAACAAGGTGGAAGAGGTCATATTAAACTCAAAACCCTAAAATAACGGCTAGTAATGACTATTGTTAGCAAAAAAAGTTTCAAATCAATTACAAATAAATTCAAAAATAATTTAGTCAATTACAAATACCCCCGCATAAGCATGTCAAACACATGTCATTAGTTAATCAAAACAGTTCAGCAAACAATTACAAATAAACCCAAACTGAACTAGTTAATTTTAGTGGAAAAATGACGTGTCATGTCATGTTAGCAGGAGGCATGTGTCTCCGGCCAACCTCCAATTCCACATTAGCTCTGATGTTGACTTTTGAGTTGATTTGTAATTCGATATTTGTCCCATTTTAATTTTTAGAGTGATTTATAATTATTCAAATAAGGTGGTGAACAATGTGGACCTCCCACAGGGGTATATATATAATTTTCTGTAGATTATTGTGTATAGACCCACAAATCTTCTATGACTTCTATCATTTTCACGTAAAGAAAGTGTTTTCATTTTCCCCAATTTAATGAACTACTCCACATACAATCAAGAAGGTGATAAATGACAACCGACAACAAAAAAAATGTGCTACTTTTGACAAATGAATTCCAGTTCCAGATTAAAACTCTAGGAGGGATTGATTTTCTATACTTCATCAGGATCGACGGGGGATTGATTGGTATAAATTTAATTAATTTTTTAATTAAAATTAATTTTTTATAAAATTTTTAATTTAAATGAGAAGATGATCGTTTCAACAGTATGATAAACATGAACTAAAACTCTAATCCCTCTATACAAATGAATAGTACACGCTCAAATTCTCATGTGCAAAAATAGAAACTAAGAAAAGGTGAAAAGAAATCTATACAAAAAAATATAGATTTGTATGATTTTTAATCGATTATCAAACTTTCTCCTAAAGCCGACAAAGGCAAGAAGTGATAGTTGTTTTACGACAAATTCAATTATTCACCTGATCATCCACTTGCCCCAACATTATCAAATCTACACAACCCCGCCAAACCTACTTGACTGGAACCTGACCGAGTCAATCCGATCCAACACCCCTCTCTCAAACCTCGCCGACTCACTCACCTTAACTCGTCCTCCATAACTCAGCAACTTCGGCCCACCCTTCACCATCCCAACTTCAACTCTCAACTCCTTCACCGAACCCCACATCATCTCCACCGAAAGCTTCTTTATCACGAAAAGCCCCGAAAGCCGTTCCTTACACTCTTCCAATCTCTTCAAATGACACGCTAACTCGACCGAGTCACCAAAACTTAAGCAACTCAGTCTCTCCTTCAACTCACCGAGTCGCAACACAATCTCATTCACAGCAGACAAGTAATCGTTGCAAATTAGCCCCATGATCTCCTTCACCAACCTCTTCTCACCATCATCATCCCCAATTGTGACCAAATCCGGCACCTGACAGATCTCCACCATCAAATCAACCAGCGAATCGACATCCTTGATCAAATCGGAGTTCAGAAACGACGAGATCCTTTGATTCTCGTTGATCAAAGTGCTCGAAGACGATCCGAGAAAGTAACCTAAAACCCTAGACGTACAGAGCAAGGTTTCTATGTAACGCGCGTGGAATCTCACCCAAGCGGAGAGAGCTACGGCTGAGTGATCACGGAAGGAGGAGAGGTTGAGGTAGTTGTATCCACCGGAGGAAGGGAAGATCGAGAGCTGGTCCTGGAGGATGAACGGGCCTCGTTTGATGATGCAGTGAAGGACTAGGAGGCACTTTAGGGCAACAATTGAGTTTCTGGTGCGGCGGAGACGGTCGATTAGGGAGGAGATGAGAGTGGAGGCGGTGGTGCGTGAGGCGTCGCCGAGAGTGAGGAGGGCGGAGATGAGGTGGTCGTCGGGAGGAGATGAGGGGGAGTGGGTGGTGGAGCGGACGACGGCGAGTTTGATGGCGGAGGAGCTGGAGTATAAGGCGGCTTTGGAGAGGGAGGCTTTGTCTTTGATTAGATTTACAAGGTCTCGGAGTTTGATTGTTTTCTTCATTGGTGGATTGGGGAAGAAGATGAAGAAAGGTACAAGATGATGATGATGATGATGATGAAGAATATTGAGTTTTAGATTTTAAATTTAAAAGAAAATGAAATATGTGTTTTATTTATAGAAATGTTTGGGATTAGGATTAGAAAGTAGATGAAAGTGCTTATGACTTTCTTCTTCTGTAGTGATAGATTTATAGATTAGTAAACAATTATGACTTCTAAACTTGACTTTTTCCATTTTCTTTGTTTTTAGTTTGTAGCCCTGTACTTGTTTTTTTTTACATGAGTATATAATTGGGATCAAATATCTCAAGATTTAATGAGAGAACTACTAATTGTTATATTATGAGTTCATTTTTTTAGATTTTTTTTAGTAAATGTTGTTTTATCAAATTACAATAAACAACTCCAAGTATTCCCATTTTTATTGTCACATGTCACCGTCCCATCCATCACTTTTATCGTTTTTAAATTTTTATTTTGTCCATTTTAAAATATTTATAATTTAAAAAATAAATATGTAAAAAATAAATGAAAATCACTAATAATTTTATATTTTCGAGATTTATAAATAGAGATCACTCTCAATTATATTTGAATTGTTATTTTGATATGTATAAAAATCACCAACTTTATTTGAATCTTAATAAATTTTAAAATAATTCTAAAAATACAATGTTACAAATTTTAATTTTTAAACACTCTTATAAATATTTTGAATATGTAAAAATAATCATTTATATTAAAAAAATACCTAAAACCCGAATTTGATGCTCGATACTCGTGTTCGATGTCCAGTATCCATATTCGACGCCCGTTCTCCGTGTCCGATGCACGGTACCCGTATTTGATGTCCGATATCCGTAAGCAATGCTTGGTAACCGTAACCATTACCCGGTATATGTTCGATGTCAAGTATTCAAATTCGATGGTTGATACTCGTGTTCGATTCCCGGTATATGTATCTGATTCCCGTCACCCGTTTTTTATGTTCCGTATCCGTAAGCAATGCCCGGTAACCGTACCCATTGTCCGATATCCGTCATCTGTATCCAATGCACGGTACCTGTGTTTGATTTTCGATATCTGTAAGCAATGCCCGGTAACCGTACCCATTACCTGGTATATTTTGTGTCTGATGCCCAACCATGTTACCCTATCTGATTATCATATCATGTTGCTAGTTTAATTATTGACCCAATATAATAAAATTACACTTTTAAAATCCGTCTTACAATTTATTAAGGTCCAAATAAAGTCGTTAGTGATTTTTATAGATCTCGACAAAATAATTCAAACATAATCAAGAGGGGTCTCTATTTATATATCTCGAAAAATATAGTCGTTGGTATTTTTTATTTATTTTTATTTTAAGTTATGGACGTTTTAAATTCGACAAAATAAATTTAAAGAGAGAGACGAAGAAGTAAACAAATGATTTAGTGAGATGAAGAAAAGAATCATGTGGACCCATTCAATTATTCTTATATGGTAAGTACATAGATACATAGATACGTATTATTTGACAAAAAAATGTATAAAGTTGTTGATAGTTTTATTGATGAAAGAAAATTGAAAGCAGTGTTGTGGATTAATATGTATTAGTAAAAAAAATTAAGATTTTATTATAAAATAAAAGGAATTTTAGTATAAATTATGTGAATATACCACATGCGTGATGATTTGATTTTTTATGGAAGTCTTGAAAAGTATGAAATTTCCAAGATTGTCAAAATAATATCAAAAGTAATTACTCCATGGAAATGAGAATCTTCATAATCGACATAGTTTTGGAAACTCTAAGTTCATTCCCTAAGGGCTAAACTATTTGCACACTCACAAGTCACATGTTGCATGAGGAAGGGAGACTTTGTACGTTACTAGTTGATAGTTAACAAAGTCTTTAAAATTTTTATTTTCACGAAAAATATTCATTCCAAAGTAACACATCAACTGACAATGCCATAACAAATTGGTTTCCGATCTAACCCACGCGAGGCAATCAAGTACAATACCTAGAAAACCTTCTAAAAGTTTAACATGTATCTACACAATTCTAGTTCTAAGCTTTCATGTGGCAGTCAAAGTGCACTTCAATTAAATGTTTCTAGAAAGATCTAAAGATATACTCCTTCCATCCTATTACAAACGAAATATATTTTCGTTTTGAACGTTCCGTTAATAGCGAAACATTTTTTCATTTTTAGCAATAACCCAACAATATAACTCATTTTCCACCACACATTATTGTGCCCGCATATACTTTTCTATTTCAAATTCATTCTTAATAACATACTATATATTTTCTTAAAAGTCGTACTTTTTTTAAATGTTTCGTTCCTAACGGGACGGATGGAGTAAATGCGAGATTCCATTTTGTCGGAGATATAATTGAGAAAGGTTAGAATACATATGCAAAAGGTCTCAACAAAGGAGAATACATTTATATATGTTAACCAAGGTCACCTTCATAGAAGTTTTAGTATTGCTATGAACTTCTTGGTTTGAGGAACATATGATTGTAAAACTCAAAGTGATCATGGTGGAGACTTCCATCGTTACTGACAATGTGTTTTGGACTTCTTGAAACTGTGGCAATGTCACACAGATTAATAACAGTATTTTTAAGAACAATGTTACAAAACTTTGTTGAAGGAAGTTTATCTTCAAGGTGGGGATTTGTAAATGTTAGAATATGTAATCGTATTAGTTTCATGATTAGATTAGTCATTTAGATTATAAAACTCTAATTAGATTAGTTTTCTAATTAGATTAGTTTTTAGATTATAGCTTCTTGTACTTGTATATATACCCCTTCTAATTTTATGAATAGAGAGGAAAAATAGTTCTTTTATGATATTAGAGCCATGTAAGTCTCCAACGAGCATTGGTCCTGCCTCTCATCTTGCCTCTCATCTTTTTCCTCAATGGATTGACCTTATTTCTTTTCTCCCTTTTCTCCTTATCTCTCAAGCTCTAATATTTTCTCCCCTTTTCTCCTTATCTCTCAACCTCTAATCTTTTCTCCCTTTTATCCTTATCTCTTTTATCCCTCTTCTCTGATCAAACAACCCACTGTTGTTGATCCCCACCCATGTTCGAACAATTTTCTTTAATCTGTCGAACTTCTCCTCTGATCGAACAATCCACTGTTGTCAATCCCCCTTCCATGTTCGAACAGTTTTCTTTAATTTGTCGAACTTTCTTCTATCCTCCTGCAATTGCTCGCAATCGTCGTTCTCCTGTCCAACGATCGCCCCAACCTGTTCGATCTTCATCGACTGCCTATGCAATTGCTCGCGATCGTCGATCGCCCTATTGTCCGACGAAAAATCCTCCGGCCATGTAACGTCCCAGATCAGGTCCAGACGTCAAGGACCGTGACGAATATCTCAAATACACATTTATTAAAATATTACAATACGCTATCCGTTACACACCGTATGTACGGGATAGTTCAAAATAGAAAACAACAGAAACACACATTTAAACCTAAACCAGCGGCGGAGACCCGTCAGTCCGTCTGGCGATTCTACCCAAGCCTGTCTTCGTGCTCAAAATCTGGGAAAGTAAATTATTGAAACAAATAGTGTCAGTCACGAAGACTCAATGAGGATAGTCAAGCATGCATGTTATGCATATGAATAAGATAGATGTGGCAAACCAACACAATGCACTGATCAGTCACTTAGCACTTTTTCGGGATTTCCAGTATCACTCATTTTAGGGTCGTCACCCCAGCTACTTTCGTAGCAACACTTAGGGTCGAAACCCAGACTGATTTCACAGCGATCACTTCAGGACCATGGGTCCACGCTATTTGCATAGCAACACTTCAGGATCAGAGATCCACGCTGTTTGCACAGCCACTTCAGGACCATAGGTCCACGCTATTTTCATAGCAACACTCCAGGACCAGAGGTCCAGGCTGATTTCACAGCGATCACTCTAGGACCAGAGTTCCAGGCTGATTACACAGCGATAAATAGATACGGTTCCCAGTTTTAAGAAAACAGTGTATGGTTGCCTTTTTATAAATCAGTTTTCGTGCAATGCAATGAGATCAGAAATGCAAGAACAGGAAGATATGCAAAGTACACTATCACTTTATCACTTCACTAGCTGTAAAATATTTACAACATTCACTTTCACTTTAATACATCGTCACTTGGAAATGGATCGCACTTTCAGAATACACTGGCACTTAAAAATTAATATCACTTTCAAAATGCACTGTCACTGAACTCGTAAAAGTCATGTCACTAACGCTTGGTAATCCCTAGACACGGTTCACTATAGTTCTCAGTTAGAGGTTACAATCACTAGTCGAGTCACTCAGGGGTCAGCAGCTAATCGATGTTAGTATCAAACAGTCAGACAGATAGACAGATATAGAACTGAAATACAAGGAATGGACAATGGCACTTTAACTTTCCCAGGGCATGATGCCGAAAGCCAGCTATCACTCACCGTTTACAATTGCTACTTCAGGAGCTTCCACAGATCCTGATAAACAGATAGTAATACTGATTTAAGTATCTGATAGTTTAATAATGTCTATAGCGTTTCTTACTTTATATCTTAGCCTCTTACTATCTGTCACTTAATTATGTCACTTATTTCGGTTAACCTAGTAAGTTGGTATTTTCCGGCTTCCCAATAATTACTTAGTATCTTATTTCCGACAGATAATCCACTACAGACAAGAAGTCTGTCCAATAATCCCATCCTCCACCCGTATATCATTATATTCCTAATTCTTAGTCGATGGCAAGTCGACATTTGTTTAGTTTAACAGTATACTAAATTCTCACTATCGATGAATAATTATTCCTAATTAATATTTAATTATTAATTAATAATTAACACTAGTTACCCGATAACTTAATTAATTCTACTGACATTGAGTTATGATAATTAATCAAGGCTAAAGATAATTATCTAGCAATAATTAATCAGGGCTAATGATAATTATTTAGCGATAATTAATTACGTGATTAATTAATTACAATAATTAATTAATTATAATAATTAACGATAATTCTTAACACTATCTAATGATAACTAATTAAGATTAATTAATTATTAGCTTAACGATAATTAATTACGATAATTAACGGTAATTAATCAATTACAATGATTAATTACGATAACTATTTACTAACGATAATTTTAACTAATTAACGATAATTAATTACGATAATTTCTACCGAACAATAATTAGCGATAAAATAATAATAAAATAACGCGGCACTAACCGAGTGCACGTCGAGCGACGGGCAGAATAACGATGTATCGAGCGGAGTCGGGACGGAACGATGGCGAGGAATATTTTATTAATTTCCCATTTGTATATTCGAATTTAATCGAATTTGATCGAGAAATCTTACCGGATAATTGGTCGAGTTAACGACACTATCCGGGTTTTGAGTTGTTCACGGCTGTGGAGTGGGGGTCGGAGGTGTTGGCCGGAGCCAGCTGGAGCTTGGCCGGAAAATTGAAGAAATTGGGGGGAAATTGGAGCAAAACCGAGAGAAGAGGAAGAGAGATGGAGGTGTGAGGGAAATGAAGGGAGGTCGGGGTATTTATAGGCACATGGTGGCGGAATAGGCGGTGGACGAGGCGGAGGCGTGGCCGGAAAACGGCCACGTTGCTCGCTCCTTGTCCATCCATTTTTCCGTCCCTTCACGCCTTTTTCGGCCGAAATTGGTGGCGGCGTACGGTAGCCGAGGCACGGCTGGTCGAGGTGGTCGGTGGCTCAGTGTCACGTGGACGTGTCGGACGAAAATTCACGGAAGAAATCGCGATGGGAATCAACAGAACAAACTCACGGTGGCTGGAACTTGAAGAAGAAGATTAGGTGGTCAAAAGACTAAAATACCCTTAATGAAAAGGAAGGGAAAGAAGGCTGGAAGGGTAACCTCGTACTTTTACGATTATATACAACTGATTCGTTCTGGCTTATAAATGACTCGTAAATAAATTCTGAAAAAATGGCAAACCACTTCCTAGACATTTATCAAGTCATTCTCGAGCCCTCGGAAAAATAAAGTAAATAATTTTTATTTTATAATTTTTAATATTATTTTATTCGGTATAACTAGTTTTCTATTTTAACATCGAATCCGCTCGACGTTAATATACGAAATTCGACCTAACCTATTTATGAAAAAAAATTCTACTCATACAAAATAATAAAATTAATATTTTATTCATTTTCTGAAAAACCGAAGAAATTTGGCAGACCTTACAGACCAGGTCTTCTTCCTTTGATTACGCAGTGAATTTCTCTTCTTCTTATGCAGATGAGCTGTTTCTTCTCCTACAGTCTACTACTGCGTTTTCTCCACGCGTTATCGATTTTCTCGAGCAACTGTCTCCGCTC
>JAYMSP010006830.1:0-10966 GCA_036897095.1 Plantago elongata
ACGAAACTGACTCCGGTGCGATCCTTGCATCGAATTTAAGCTGTAACAAAAATAAAATAAATATTTTTATTTTATTACCCGTTATTAATTTCTTGACATTTTCGCTTGACGACTAATATTTTGAATTACCTCGAATATTCATAATTCCATTTAAATGCTAGAATTAAATTTTTAAAGAAACTTTTAACACGTACCGAATTTTGCGGCCGTTACAAAAAGGCTATCAATTTCATATTTGCTAATGTTGACCAAAATGCGTTTAAACTGATTCAAACTTGCACTACTGCTAAATCTGCCTAGGATATTCTAGAAAATCATTGTGAGGGAGATGAAACTGTTAAGGAATCAAAATTCTTGATGCTTGTTAGAAAATTTGAGAATCTTAGAATGGGTGAGGATGAAAATATTACTGAGTACTTTGAAAAACTCATGGATCTGTCTAATGAAAGTCAAATTCTTGGTGAACCTTACTCTAACAAACAGTCTGTGTACAAAGATATGCGTAGTATTTCTAGGATATTTGAGATGAAAAAGATTGCCATTCAAACCTCATATAATTTTGCTACCATGGACTTTCAAGCCCTGATGAATATCTTACTTAACTATGAATTGTCTATGGAAAATTCTCCTATTGGTTTGAAAAACAAGGTTGGCAAAGGAGATCATGGGATTGTTCTTCAAAGTAAGTCCTCAAAACTTATGCAAGAAGATGATGAAGAAATGGATAACCTTCTTCTCAATTGTTGTCCTTAATTAAGCGTTTTGATAACACTAATTTCAGTGACAAATTTAACAAAAGCACTGGTAGTAATATCCCTAGGTCATTCGACAAAGCAAACCATAACTGATGATCCTGAAAAGCTTAAGAAAAAGAGATGTTTTGCTTGTGAAGGTTTTGGTCGTTTTGTTAATGAATGTGCTAACAATCTTCGAAAAAAGGGCAATGCTTATGCAGCTAGAATGAATAATGATGCAGGTACTGAAGAAGACAACTCATTTGGAGAAGAATTCTTTGAAACTGCTGCTCTTCACACTTTGGTTCACCTGGATGAGGTTTATGTAAATCGGTGTGATGCTGACACCGAATCAGTACAGGAAATTTTCTTTGCAGATTTCTCAAACTCTAAGGATACCGAACACACATGCAGTATCACTCTGAATACTAACTTTTGTTGTTTGGCTAGTTGTGTTGAACATAGTACAGGTGAAACAAGCATTTCATAGAGTACCAATGACAAGGATGGAGATGCTTCTCAGGAAGAAGAAATTGCAACTGAGTTGAAAAACATCTATGTTGACCTTGTTGTTGAATGGAAGAAAACTTTCAAAAGGGAGATGTCTCTCAAAAAGGATAACAAGTTCCTTCAAAAGTTGAGTAGAAAAGGTTCAATCCAGGCTAGATAATGTTGAGTTAATCTTGGCAAAATTTAAGTTTGGTACATCCAAGCTTGATGATATGTTGTGTGTTGCTAACATTGGTACTATGGGTCTTAGGTTCAAACCACCAGTTAAGGATGTTCCATACTTTTGTCTTGGTCCTGTCTTTGTTAAACAGTCTGATGAAACACCAACAAAGAAGCAATTTATTTGTGAACATTGTCAGAAACCTGGTCATGTCAAGCCATACTATTTTCAGTTGATCAAAAAAAAGAGGAAAAACTGAAAAGACGTTGAAAAAATAAAGGACATCACTGAAAAAGTTGTGTCATCTTCATCAGCTACTGAGAATGAACCTGAAAAATCTTGGAGTAAAAAGGGCAAAAAGAAAAACAAAGGGAAGCAAAAACAGGTTTAGTCTGCACCTAACAAAGCCCTATGCTCTATTATAGCAAATGTCTTTGATAGTGGGTGTTCTAGATACATGACAGTATTGAGTTCCAATCTCAAGGATGTCATATTTCTTGACACATGTACAATAACTTTTGGAGGAGGAACACAACATCAAGTTCTACGTATTGGGACATTAAACATGCCAGGAATTCCTCCCTTGAAACAAGTCCAGTTTATGGAAGACACCGTGAGCCTTCCTTGTGCCACTCACTATACAACACCCACTAATTTGGTTTCATTCTCACCTTGGGTTACTGCATGTTTGGTTTGGGGGGGGGGTGGGGGGGAATTTAGAGATTAATACTTCTTTATAAGAAATAACCTGTTGTTTCGTTACTTCATCAAACAGGATAAAAAACTACTCTCTTCAACGACGAACACCTAGTTTCCACTAGATATGTCACCCAGCCTGCATGTACTGGTCACATGTTGATTAAGTATAGAGTTACTTGGGGAAATATTATGATTAATTGTACTCTTGACATTCCCAAAACTTAGCTAAGTGATGCATTGCATGCAGAAATTCATAGACTATTAGCCGATCCCAAGAGTTTTTTTCACTTGATCAAGTCTCTTGGCTTATGCATCAATTAGGTCTGTGTTAGACCCGAGTGTGTTCGAAACACCATCGGATTACACTTTTTCTTGCTTTTGGTGTTAAATTTTATAATCATGTGTTTCTTTTTCTCCTTCTCTACCTAGTCTTGTCTTCTTGTTTTTGACTTATGTCTCTAAGGGAATGGGTGGTGTGTGGTCCTCTATTGATTGTGTGTGTGCTTACAGGATTTATCTTTTCTCCTTTACTCCATACAAAAAAAAAAAAAAAATACTTCTGTCGTGTGATCAGTACACCGAGTTTTGTGGGTTCTGATCACTTAGTATGCCTTCGGTTCTAATAAAAACAACCTTTGATCTTTTTTTTTTGTGTACTTTTTGATCATGGTTGTGCATTCGATTGGTAGATACAGTCTGCATTCATACAGGGGTTTTTGGGGTTTCAGCTGCTGGCATTCGGTGTGTTTGTCATACATGAGGCAGTTTCTATAAAGGTGAGATTGATAATGTTCATGCATTGGGATACTGGGGTGTATGGGGTTCCGACTACCTACATTCACTCTCATGTGCACACCTGTTTTACCGATCGAGTGTGTGATACCAGTGGGGTGTATGGGGCTCCGGTTGCCTACATTCATTGTGTATCCTTCTCACTATGCAATAAAAAAAAACAACCATTTTATGTTTTATGTTCTTTATTATTAGTTGGTAATTGTGGAGTGTAATAAAAAGTCCGTAGAAGAATCTTGTGTTCTAATAACACCATATGCATTGGTGTGTTTTATTGCATTTTCCCTTCCTTACTATACCTCTTATTCTCTTCTGTTTTTCCCATGGAGATTTGCATTAGATCTGGTGTGGTGCTAACATTATCTTGTTTGGCTCACTATACTCTCATTTCCTAAGTTGTACTATTTATCAGTTTCAACTCTCTCTCCCTATCTCTCTCTCTCTCTATTTCTTTTCTTTCCCTCTTCTCTCGTGTGTCTTGTGTGTGTGTGGGTGCATTGGTGGTTGAATTTTTATCTGTGACATAGATTATTGGGTAGATTAGAACCCATGTTATGTTTAATACTGTAACGTGAAATCAAAATTATTTCTTAAGTTCTATTACTTATTTCTAATTTATTTCCTTGAGTGAACTAAACTTCTCCCAATGTTACAGATTGTGTTACCATGATCATATTCCGTTGATTCTCGAATTTGGACAAAATACAGTTAATTGGTAAGTTAGTCCATCATCTTAGCCCACTAATCAATCTCCTAGTTCTCCCCTTCTCTCGGGTGACACGTCTCCACTAGCCGTGAACTACCGTTTCATCTTCTTCCTTTAAAACAAATATTCCCTTCTTTGTTCTTCTTCATTCCTCTCTTCACCTATATGCTGTTTTCAAAACCCTAACCACTCTTCAACCTCCTTTTTCTCAACAACCTTTTTCACTGTCATGGCTCCCCGCCCATCAGCCAAAATAAAATTGAAATCTACTCCTTCTCCCTCCTCCAGTAATAAGACCAAAACCCCAACACCCAATGCCCCTCTTCAGGCTGAGCCCCTCACAACTGTCCCTCCTACCTCCGAGTTGATGTCTGATGCACCTCCACTGCCAGATCTCCCCAACACTATGGACCGGTCGATTGGAGAGCAGTCTGAACCCTCTCCCCTAGGGTTGATTTTACTGCTGAGATTATGTCATCTGAAATTGGGATAAAGCAGGATGTTGACGATGTTACTGCTTAGCGACCTGTGAATAAGACAACTGAGATTCAAACATCTGGCGCCCAAACTGATGACCAAATCTGGGTGTGGCGGAGACACCCATAGAGGAACTAGTAGTCAACGACGCACCTATTGATGCTGAGACTACTTTCTTCCCTCCAAAGGTTGATGAAAATCTGGCTGAGGCTTCCAATGAGCCCCCAATTGTTCAAGAACAAGTTGTTGAAGAGACCATGAATGATGAGGACTCTATAGGAAAACCCTTTATCCTTGAAAATCTTGATATTTTTTATGCTGAAGGGACTGAGGAGGGGGTTACTGAAACACCGACTACTCCTCCCAAGAAGAAGAAAGTTTTTGCTGAATCTTCCAAAAAGGGCAAAGGGAAAGCTTCCTTCTCTCAAACCAACGATAAATTCAAAAATGGTAAAGCTCCTCCTCCTTCATAAATTCCTTCCAATGCATATGATGATCTATTCTTCAGTCTTTGAGGGAGACCTTTCCTGAAATTGAAGAAAAGAGAATTTCACCTGAACATTCTATTCATGTGCCTGATTTCAAACTACGTCATGCCTAAGTCTGCTAGATATTTAGGTCACTTGGAAAGTCGTCACAAGAGTGGGAGTTCTTGGAAAGTCGTCACTTGCTTAAGTCTGCTAGATATTTAGGTCACTTGGCTCCCACTCTTGTGCGTGAAGTATATGGTAACATTACCAAAAGATTTGTTGATCCCACCTCTGATAACTTCTGCAAAATCTACGTGAGAAAGAGGATATTCAATTTCTCACCTGAAGTTATCAATCAGGTTTCGGAATTCCCTCACACTGATGAGGAAGATGTAGAGCTAGACAAAGACACATTGGTTCAGGAAATCACTGGTGGAAGAGTGACCAGTTGTCCTGAAAAATATAAGATCAAAGCTTCCAAGCTCATCTCTCTGCTTAGTCCTGTTCTAATTGTCACTTAACAACTGGCTTCCCACCTCCAACACCATTTATGTCCCTACAGATGTTGATATGCTCCTCTATAAGTTGAAACTTGGGTTACCAGTTAGCATTGGTCACTGGATCTTTGTCCATCTTAGCACAATAGCAGGAAAGGCAAACTTTACTATGTTGCCTTTTCCTACTCTTATCCACAGGATTCTCATGTCCAAAGGGCTGAAATTGAAGCACAAAGATGTACTCCAAGATGTGGGACTACTGAAGATCACCTCTGGCTTTGTGAGTGGAGCACACATGAAAGATTTTCCATAGTTCAATGTCAATGTAAGAGCAGACAATGTGGAGGGAGTTGTGACCATTTCAAGGGAAATTCTACAGGCACAGGTTAATTCGATCAAAAATCAAATCCAGAACCTACAGGTGGTGCAAAGATCTTGAGATCATGCTTTATGCACATAAAGGGGGAGAGGATGCTGAAAATTACCAAGTGCAAACCTACTCGAGCAGCCAGTAAAGTGAAAGATAGTGTGATGAGAACACCAAGTGTTTCTGACCTTGTATTTTGGGTCACTGTTCAAATGTTTATGAATTCTGAACACTAACCTTTCTATCTCTTTCTTCTCTTACCTTATTCTGAACTCTGATTGATTTAGGGGAGTCTGTTCCTTTCTTGTTTTTTTGCATGTACTCTATTTTGAATTATTTTGGGTATCTATTGTCTATTGCTATAGCTAGTTCTAATATTAAGGGGGAGTAAAATCCTTGACGTATTTGTACGGACTATTTCTATATGGTGACTTGATTGTAGATAGTGTAGACAATGTAGTGGTCTATGCTATTGCTAGTTCTGATATTGAGGGGTAGTAAAATACTTGACGTATTAGAATGAACTGTTTCTATTTTGTGCACTTGTTTGTATTTTGTTAGCAGGTTATGGTGATGTGTAGAAAGGCATAAACTAAGGTGGAGATTTTAAGTGTGGTATTTTGCGTGATCTGGCCACACTTGCCACACTTGCGATGTCTGTTCTGATTAAACATATCATATATAGTTTATAACTATCTAACATCTAATTAGTTCCATAGTTTTGTTAAGTGATTTGCGCAGATATTTTAGGACAAGAAATCGAGCATGATCTTGAAGTAGAGAGCAAGTCAAAGTATTAGGAATATCCGTTAGTATTTTGATCACTCAGCACAATGACTTATCCTAGTTTCAGAAAGGTGTTTAGTACTCTAGTTCACTTGACCATTGTAAAGAAGAAATACACGAAGTATGATTGTTTTTAGAAACCTTGTAATAGGATGTTAGGTCTATGAATGTAATTTTTATAGGAATCCAAGCAAAGGAGAAGAACTTTTGAACAAAGGTATCTGAAGACAAAGGAGGAAAGTCTCCTCAGTTAGTTGCTTCCAGAAAGTTATGTAAAGACTTGTGTTTTGCTCACAAAACAAAGTTACAACAAGTTTCTAAGAGATGGAACGTGTGATGTTTCAGAAAGCTACATGCAACCGTTGAGACTATCGGACGAAATATAGTACTATGCATTTAATGCTAGAAAAAATGTCACTATCCTTCTGCAGAACTCTATGAAAAGAGATATATGAATGTGAGTACTAATTTCAAGATATGAACTGATTGAATTTCAAATATGTCTAACGTATACTATTCAAACGACTATCAAATTCATCTATAAATATCACCACTTAGAAGTTGAGAAATGCACACACTAACTACGATCATATCAAGAAGTGCATGATCATAACAAGCTCGAGAATTCAATAGTTCTAAGAGTCCTGATCCTTGGACAAGTAGTGTAATTTGTGAAAGAGTTGAATTATTGGATAATTATATGAGATTCATTCTCTTGAACAAATCTCACAAACTTGGTTCAGTTAAGGAGAACTTACCATATACTACACAAGTATATTAAGTAGTCTTATCCCTTCAAGCTCTTTGGACAGAGCTGAAAAGTTATAAAGAGAAGCTTACCTGACAATCAACATATAACCATCACCATCAAGGCGTGGAGTACAAGAAGTACTTGATTTGGGAAATTAAGGAATAACTCCAAGGTTATCTTGAGTACATGAAGTACTTGGCCCTAGGAGTTGGGGAGCAACTCAGGGGGAACATTTGGTTGGGAACCATTTGTTATAGGAATCTTAGAATAGGATCAATTATAAGGAGAACACAATTGATGTTCTAGTGAATTTCAAGTCTTTGAAAGGCCGAGTGGACTAGTTGGAGGATTACGCCACCTTCGGATACAACTATACTTGCTGTTTCATTTACTTACTATATTTACATTTCAACAACAAACACACACACATTTACTCTTGCTAAGCACAAACTCATTTATCTATCGCATAAAGACTTCCGCTCTCTGATTATAAGTATCAGATACCTATAAGAATCTTAGAAATCGTGTTTATCGACGAAAGTTTGAAAAGACTATTCACTCCCCTCCTCCTCTAGTCTTTTCCTTTGCCGTTCTGGACCAACAAGTGGCATCAGAGTAGAAGGTTCCCAAGCCTTCTACACTAAACCTCAATCCCCAGATAGGTAAAGATTTTTGTCGCTTTCCAAGGAGGTTTTTAATTGTGTGTTAAGTGTGTAGGTATGTCTCTGAGTGATGCTCTAATTCTGAAGTCCGAGAATTACGAGAAATGGAAGAACAACATGATGCTGCATCTGCACGCAATCAGTGATGAGATGATCTATTTCATCAAAGAGGGACCAATCAAAATTAGACACCTCAAATATGTGATTGGATTATATGATGGTCGGGGAAATGTTGATGCTGAAGGTAGTGACACTTCCACTAATGATAATGGTCGTGCTGATGTTGGACAAGTTCAGTATGAAGACAAACCTCGTGAACTCTTGACATCGGAAGATGCCAAGAGACACATGTTTGATGGTCAAGCTCGTAAATATCATCATTTGATCGACACCTGAGCATACACAGTGTAAACTGTGCTGTGCAAAAATGGTGAAAGTTGCATGGCAATTGATTGAAGAAATCTGTGTCGGAACTGAGAAAACCAAGGAAAACAAGTTCGAGGTTATGAAGTAAAAATTCAAAAACATCAAATAGGGTCCCACTGAAACTCTGGAAGAACTTGATTTTCGGTTAATACTCTCATGAGTGATATGGCTGCAATTGGAGAAATTGACAGATACTTAAATTCTGAGAAGGTGAAAACCATCGTCAAAAGTTTGAACCCGAATTGGGAGCATACACTAGTACCTTTACTTTAATCAGGGAATGCCCCAAATCACTCTAGTGGAACTCTTTTGACATTTAGCTACTGTAAACTATGAGACAACCCAAAAAGGAATGATTGTAGTTGAAAAGTTGCAGTGTGTTGCTCTAGTTACCCAAGGTACTTCTGAAAAGAAGGATACCAAGGAAGTGTCTGAAGAAAATGCTCTTGCAGTGCGTCACATGAAGAAATATGTGAGTTAAGAGATTGAAAGAAGAAAAGAAAAAGAGAAGCTAAAGAATCATCTTGGTCCTAATTATCAATACAAGAACATTCAAATGAACAACTCTCTGAACAATCCTACTTAGAAAGCTGTTAGTACTAAAGTTGTTGAGATTGGAAATGACATCTACTTCTATTGTCAGAAACCCGGTCACTTCAAACGTGATTGTCCTGTTTTTAACAAGCTTAAGGCGGGTGACAAAAAGGAGAGAAGAACTTTGAAAAGAACTCAGAGTGCATTGCTCACTGTAGAGAGAAAGAAGATCCAAATTCAACTTGATGCTTTGGATATTGAGTCGGATTATGAACATGAGAAGTCACAGAACTCAATATTACCATCACCAGAATTGTGTGGCATAACCCACGATGTTATCGAATTTGGCCTAAAGAAGAATGATTTGTGTGCAGTTGTTGAGATTGTAGGTCCCGACATCACCAACATTGAAGAATGCCTTATGGTTGATGAGGTAATAAATATATCACAATTCTTGTACTATGAAAGTGATGATGGCGACATTAAGGATTTGGAATTGGTCAAGAGTGAACTTGGTCGAAATGAGAGAGAATTTTATGTTGCTGAGTAAAAGACCAATGTTCTGGAAACTGTAAAGTAACTCTTGAAAAAGAGGTTTCTGATTGGACCAAGGTATCTGTGATTAAGGATGCTATAGCATCTCTCAGAACTCAGATATCGGAGAATGAAAATTCTCATGAGCTAGCCTTGAATGAGCTAAATAAAAAGTTGAAGAAACTTCTTTCTGAAAATGATAATCTCAGAAAGAAAAAGGTTCCTTTCAAATCATTTGTCAAAGCTAATGACACTCTCACGAAGGTTCAATCATATATGAGAGACCCTTCTACGAAAGGAGGACTTGTACTTGAAGCTCAATCAAGTAATTCCACTCCTCTGAAGAAGAGTGATGGAAGATTGACCTTTGTAAAAAGTCAACAGAAAGGTTCCAAAGAATCTATAGCATTGAAATTCCTAATACAACTATATAAGGAAGGACAAGAGCGATGGTGGAAAGCTAGAATTTCTTATAGCAATTATCAGAAGTGGAAGCAATCCCAATCCACTGAAAATCTGAATGTCAGAGCTAGAAGATACTTGGCCAGGAAGACTAAGCTTGATGAAAAGCAATTTCAGAAACATGACAGGTCCCTGAATCCACCACGAGGAACACCAAGGGACACTCTAAGAAGGAAGATTGATCTGAAATCCAATGATACCAGAATTCCTCCTTTAAATACAAAGATTCATTCAGAAATGAATTTCCACATGAAGAGGGTTAAGTAAGTGGTTCTATTTCTGAAGCACGAACCTAACTCTTATTTCCTGTTTTGTACAGAACACGTCATGGACTAAGGCTTAATGGCTATTTGATAGTGGATGCGGGAAGGACATGATAAGAGACAAAGCAAACTTGGTTGATTACATAATATGTAACACATGGCCAAATATCAGGTTTGTTGAAGAAGAATTAAATCCTTTTATAGGATTTGGCAACGTCAAATTGGGGTCCCTCACAATATCTGACGTATTATATGTTAAAGGTTTGAAATATAATCTTCTAAGCATGAGCCAGTTTGCAGATAGGGGATATTCGGTTAAAATATAATCGAAGTTCTACAAATTGATTGACAATGTGTTAAAGTAGACACTCTTGGTTGCTAGGCGGAAGGAAGTCTATATGTTGCTGATTGGACATCTGCCACAACTGAAGCATGTCTCATGGTGAGTCAATCAGGTCACACTAAAGAACACTGGTAATGGCACAAGAGAATAAGACACTTGAATTTCAAAACTGTGAACAAACTTTCCAAGAAAGAGTTAGTGCTTGGATTACCTAAAAAGAACATTCAGAAAGGATGGTGTCTGCTCTGGTTGTCAATTGGGGAAACAATCCAAAACCTCTTTCAAGTCCAAAACCAGACATTCATGTGTTAGACCACTGCAACTATTACACATGGATCTTTTGGAATCATCTGTAACTAGTTATGTAAGCAAGAAGTATGGTCTAATTGTTGTCGATCACTTCTCTAGGTTTACCTGGATTGTCTTTCTGAAATAAAAATCCGATGCTAGGGTGGAGATACCAAACTTGCTGAATAAGCTTGAAGTCATGAAAAATGACAAGGTATTTGCAATCAGAACAGACCATGGTACTGAATTTGTCATTCAATACATAAAAGAGTTTTGTACCTGCAAAGGTATACAACATCAACTATCTTCTGTAAGAAAACCACAACATGGTGTTGCTGAAAAGAAGAATAGGACCCTTTAAAGAAGCTGCAAGGACTATGCTAGCTGACACTGAAATAAGTGAAGTTTATTGGGTTGAAGCTGTAAACACAATATGCTACACTCAGAACAGATGTTTGATAAACAAACACCATGACAAAACTCCTTATGAGCTTTTGGTTGGTAG
>JAYMSP010006831.1:0-10964 GCA_036897095.1 Plantago elongata
CTCCTACCAACCACTGACTCCATGGACCTGCGTAACCCCCCAAATTTAGACCTAATGACACTCACCCAAAGAGTATTATGCCCAATCAATGACCTCCACACCCATTTACACTATAAAGAGACTCATTAAACCATACAAGATTCTTTACTACGAGATCACCTCTATATTTATACGTACAAACCAATCCCCACTTAACCTACACAAATTTTCTATTTCTATTTCCCCCCAAAAGAAAGTGACATTGCATCTTTTTGATTCGGTTAAAAACAAAGGTGGGACTTTAAAGAAAGAAAAGCAGTATAAATGTAAGGATGTAAGACCGCTTTAAGAAGTATCAATCTTCCACCAAAAGAAAGGGAGCTATTCTCCCATTTTGCAAGTCTAGCTTCCAATCCTTCTACCACTTTACACCACACAACCTTATCATTCGGCCTTGCACCATCCGACAATCCAAGATAAATAAAAGGAATATTTTCAACCGCACAATTTAACATCTTTGCCCAAATTTTCACAAATCCCGCTTTCCACCCCAACTCCGATTAAGCAGCTTTTATGGAAGTTCTCTTTAAGCCCCAACAAAAGCTCAAAACTCCTCAAAACGCATTTCAACACACCAATGCTGTCTTTCCGGGCTCACCAAAGATAATTGAATCGTCGGCATATTGGAAATGAGAAACTCCAATCTCATCATTCCGACCTTCAAAGGTTTAAACTCTCCAACTTCACAAGCTCTTTCCATCAACCGACTTTACCCCTCCGCCACAATTAAGTAAAGAAAAGGTGACTATGGTCGCCTTGTCTTAAACCCCTTCTCAATTTGAAAGGTTGAGAAGGACTTCCATTGATTAATACCGACGATTCAGCCGAAAAAATGCATTCTTTCACCCATCCACACCATTTATCACCAAAATCCAACACCTTTAACATTTCCAGAAGATAGCTCCATTTCACCATGTCATAAGCTTTCTCGAAATCAATCTTGAAGAGAAAAGCTTGCTTCTTTTCTTTCTTAAACTCATCAACAATTTCGTTTGCGACCACCACCCCATCTAGAATGTTGCGAGAACCAAGAAAAAAACAAACTGATTTCTTGCAATAACCTCACCCACCACCTTCTCGAGTCGATTAGAAAGGACTTTCGCAAGAATTTTATACACACCTCCAATCAAAGAAATTGACCGAAACTCCTTAATAGCAACCGGGGTTGCACACTTGGGAATGAGTGTAATGAAAGAATAATTCAACCCCTTCACGAGTTTTCATTTCCTATGAAACTCCTTGAAGAAAGCAAGGCACTAGTGGGAATGGGTCCGGTTCAGCTCACCTTTGAGTGAGAAGCTGAAGAATTCACATTGTAATTTAAATCAAGAAAAAAAAGGTTTCGAGTTTCTCCCTCAACCGCAAGGTACTATTGAAAATTGTTGTTGAGTGTACAAGTAGAAAAGTCCAAAAAATGTTGACTCATCCGATGCTAACCAATCATAATCACCGGCTTTAGCAAGCAAAATAATGATGGCGGCTTTTGAAGTGGCCATTGTTATTTTTCTTTTGTTGTCTAAGAAGATGACCATTTTCCAGTTGTTACATACCGATTGGCTATTTGGTTTGGGTTTTCAAATGGAACTATGGATGATTTCAAAAGTCGATTTTTTGTGAAACAAACGGAGCCGAAAATGATAAACAGTTGATTAGTACAGCCATATTTGAAAATTTTCCGAACCGAACAGGCCCTAACTATTTAATGTATAATATGTGGAGAACTTAGATATATTGTCATTTTTATATGAAAATTGAACGATCTCGAATGAATTGAGGTATTACACTGAAGAATAATTCCATGATTAAGTTAAAAGGTCAAATATAGTCCAACTTTAAAGTATTTAAACAATTTTAGAAAATAAAATTTTATTTCACCCACTATATTGCGAGATGTAATGATCCAAATAGTCCAGATGACCTATTACGAAGGTGAAATTAAAAGCTTCTCAACCCAGCCGAGCCCAGCCCAACCCTACCTGGTCAAAGCTGTCATAACGTTTTCCCAGTTTTACATACTAAACTACAGACCACACGCGTCAGCTCGTAGAGCTACGCGGACTCAGAAACTCATTCTGATCTGGATTTGATAAAACCCTATGGGGTCCGCCAGAAAAACAAAAATCAACTCATTTCAATTTCACTCCCACACACAAAAAGAGATTCCTCCTATTCCAGTCAAACGAAATCTCTCTGAATTTCCTTTTCACCTTTTCTTCTTCTCCTTCTTCTTCATTTTTTTCCTAGGGTTCATTTCTCTCTCAGAGCTTCTGTTTCTAACGAATGTGACTTGATCTGAATCGGTACTTCTCAGGTACGTGCTCGTTGAGCTTTCTTACGAGTGTTTGGAAGTTTAATTTGTGAGGTTTTGCTTCTGATTTGGTTGATTCATTTTGTTAGGGTTTGAGTTGAGTTGAGCTGGTGCTTTTGAGCTTGGTGAATTGGTGTGGTATGGCTTCGGTTGTGAGTGAGGTGCCGAAATGTGATCCGATGCTCGTGGATAAGCTGCCGGAAGTAATTAATGAGATGAAGATTAAGGATGAGAAAGCTGAGAAGGTTGTTTTTGCGTTCAATGTGATGAGGTTTCTCTGTTTGTGTGTTAGTTGTTGACGATTTTAATTTTTTCTATTTTCGGTTTTTTTTTTTGTTGTTGTAGGAAATTGAAGCAGCTGTAGTGGATGGGAATGGGACTGAAACCGGGCACATAATTGTGACTACTATTGGTGGCAAAAATGGCCAGCCGAAGCAGGTGATGAAGCGAAGCTTTTCGTTGTTTGTTGATTCTTTATTTCAGACTGGTTTGTGCAGACATGACAATTGTTTGATGTGTTGATTCATGATTGTTGTAGCAGGTTTATAGTTGAAATAACTCTATATATGTGTTATGTGTTCGTTGGTCGGACAGGTTTCGTCTACCTCTGTGTTTTGAGTTTTCGGTTTCCACAGGGGTAGTAGCATAAATGCAGCTGGACTTGAGCTTAGTTGATTGTTTCATCAGGTTTATTACAGTTAATAAGTTAATATATATGTTCTGGATTCGATGGTAGGACAGATTTCATTTACTTTTGTGTTTAAGTTTTGGGTTTCGACAGGGGTAGCGCCGTAGCGTAAATGCAGCTCATATTAAGCCTGAGTTTAGGCAGTGATGTTATGTGCTCGAGGACGTTATGCTTGTGAATTGCCGATAGTTGATTGTGTTGACAATTAATGTTCTAACTTCTAAGAATGTCAGTGCATGTTTGATGTTTCTTTCTAGTGTGTTTAAGTTAAGTAGAAACCGAATTATCATATCTTTCTTAATTACTCTGATCTATGACAGTTGTGTACGATCGAAGAATATTCGATTTCAACCCTTTGTCAGTATACAGGAACAATTATAGAACGGACAAAGGGATAAAAGATTCTGTACAACTACTTTTTATAGAAGGATAAATAAAATTGGAAATTAAATGACACAGCCTCCCAAATCTAACAGCTGCCCGTAATAAGTAACTCTTTGAGATTTGAAATTGTACAATACATAAAACATGAAGTGCAATGTCAGCGAGGAAAGCAATATGGCGGTTCAGAAAGTAAGAGTGCGACTTCAGCCAAGAACTTGGTTCTTCCAACTTCCAAGGCCCCTTCCATTTGTGTAAATATGATTTGGTGTCCTATTACATGACATTTTTTTTGACTATTTCTTTGTTTCTTTTAATCCCGTATTTCGCTGGACAGATATTTTAATTTTTATGAACTCTGTTTCTCACGCTTTAACAAGGAACACACTTCTTAAATTGATTAAGAAATTGGAGCTATTGTGAGTTTAGTTACATCATAACTCTTTACCTTGCACTTTACACTTAATACTGTATTTTTGTCATTTCCTTTCTCTCCTTACGTGAGATAGCTTCTCCATATTGCTTTGTCTAACTTTTTTCCCTCCCCTTTTTCTCAGACTATAAGCTACATGGCGGAACGTGTTGTAGGACAAGGATCCTTTGGGGTTGTCTTTCAGGTCAGTAATAGAGTGGTTTATGTTTGAAGTTGACATGTTATTCCTTTTGGGTGGAAGAATATGTGAGATTAGAATATATCTGACCTGGGCATGATGATACGTTGCAGGCTAAGTGTCTTGAAACTGGTGAGATGGTTGCGATTAAAAAGGTTTTGCAAGATAAGAGATACAAAAACCGTGAGCTTCAAACTATGCGACTTCTTGACCACCCAAATGTTGTGTTGCTTAAGCACTGCTTCTTTTCAACCACTGAAAAGGATGAGCTATACCTTAATTTGGTTCTGGAATATGTGCCTGAGACGGCTTACCGTGTAGCCAGGCACTATAGTAAGGCAAACCAGCGGATGCCCATGATCTATGTCAAGCTGTACACATATCAGGTTGGTTTTGTTTTTCTTGTCTTCTTCTCTACATTGTTTTTATGCATCCATGGTCTGCTGTCGATTTGTTTGATTTCAAACACATTGTACAGAATATAAATGTCTTGTTATTTGACATCAAGGTCCTCCAACTTTTAAGAACACTGTTTTATTCTTCAACTGGATTAGTGGTGCCATTTCTTCATATGGAAAGCTGTATATTTAAAGAGATGCATCTTATACATTCCTTGATTAAATTATGAACTTTCTTTACACAGATATTCAGAGCTTTGGCATATATACATGGAATTGGAGTCTGCCACAGGGATATCAAACCCCAAAATCTGTTGGTATGCTTTTAATGTGCAAGCAGATGGGACTGTTCTCGTTTTACTATATTACATATTGACCAATGAATCTGTTCTGGCAGGTCAATCCCCACACCCATCAGCTCAAACTCTGTGATTTTGGAAGCGCTAAAGTACTGGTATGATCAATAACTTCTCATCTTCTGGGGTATCTTCTTCATTACAGAGGTCATCTGCCATACCCACTGGTATTTTGATGAATCAGTGATCTTATATGCCTACTTAACTTATGTTACAGGTGAAAGGCGAACCAAATATATCTTACATATGTTCTCGTTATTATCGCGCTCCGGAACTGATTTTTGGGGCAACTGAGTACACAAGTGCAATTGACATCTGGTCTGTTGGTTGTGTGCTAGCTGAACTTCTTCTTGGACAGGTTATTAACTAGTCTCTGAACATTAGTATGTGAAACGAGGTTTTATTTTGCCACCAGTTTGTTGATTAGTTTTACCTTGTCTTGTAGCCTCTATTTCCTGGTGAGAGTGGTGTTGATCAGCTTGTTGAAATTATAAAGGTGAACCTTCGTCAGTTCCAGTGCGTTAAGTTTGGTTTCATGTGCATCTTAAAAGTTTTTTTTTAGAGTAGAAGCTGATTTGAAATACTTATCAAGGTACTGGGAACACCAACTCGTGAGGAAATAAAATGCATGAATCCGAACTACACAGAGTTCAAATTCCCCCAAATCAAGGCCCATCCATGGCATAAGGTTAGAAAATCTCATCAGCTGCTTGATTCCTACCACTTCAAATTATGTCTACGTTGCACTGGCTGCATTTGGTTTGTTGACTGCAGATTTTCCACAAGCGGACACCTCCTGAAGCTGTAGATCTAGTCTCAAGACTTCTTCAGTACTCGCCAAACTTGAGATGCACTGCTGTGAGTAAAACAAACATCTATGTACTATTTAGTTGACGGGGGTCGCTATATTACAAGTTAATAATATAAATTTTACACCTTCCTTTGCTCCTCTGTCTGATTGGGGGTTTCATTTGGCCCCTCACCATGTGAATCTTCATACATCATGCTTGGCATTCTGTGAAATCAATAATAATCATGCAAGTAAAACACTAATGCCTGGTAATAGTTTATGTATGAAAAATACTACTTCCTCTTCCCGCTTTCCATTTTGGTCCGTTCTAATTTCACCTCCCATCCTTTAAATGAAAAATCTCTCCCCTACTTTATACACTATCTTTCCTACCTTTTTTTAACTATTTCTCATACTTTATACACCCTATTTCTTACTTTATCACCATCCCTAGTACTTTATTCACTTTTCTTTTAAAACCCATGTCTGGGGCCACGGGAAGATCAAATTGGGATGGAGTACTAAATGATATATATGATATATATTTTAGCATGGGGACATTGCTAGTATTATTTTTTGGGTGATTGCCATATAATGGTGCGTACGGGTTCAAAGTGTTCATTAAATACAAGGGCTGAAAGACGAGGGTTGGTAAAGTGTTATCGAATTTGGGGTGATTAAATACTCCCTTTTACTTTCTCTTTAGTTTTACCAATCATTCTTTACTCGGACCATTGTATTGTTCTGATAATGACATGTGTTATGTGTTTATTTATTTTGCAGTTGGAGGCTTGTGTCCACCCATTCTTCAATGAGCTGCGTGACCCCAGCACTAAGCTTCCCAATGGCCGACCATTGCCACCACTTTTCAACTTCAGGCCCCAAGGTTCATTTCCTTGCCTTGTTTCCTTTCATTTTCCTTACTTTCTGTCTCTTTGGGTAAACATTTTCTGAGGTGGATAATGGTTAAAACAGAGTTGAAAGGAGCATCTTTGGAACTCTTGTCCAAGCTGATACCGGAGCATGCAAGGAAGCAGTGTCCTGTCCTCAGTTCCTGAGGTTTCTTGAAATGGATACCAGCATGTGTATACTTTAGATTGATGCGTCTGTTGTTAATTTATTTATGCTGACTCAAGTAACTTGAAACTAAGTAGCTCAAACCTTGATTCTTATGGTGACTTATTTTTCATCTAATCTAATGTAATGTATTGAACTTTTAATTATCGCATTACTTCATTAATAACTTCGTAGGGCTTGCTATCTAGGATGAGAAAAATGAATAAAACATTAGTTTGTTTATGGTGTTATTAATTTTGCTTTCATCGATTAGGAAGTTTGGCAAGTCTGTAGGAATAGAGAACTACTATTGTTTGTTGAAGATTTGTTGGGCTTTAACAGAGCCATGATACTGATCAACAAAACAATCCTTTGAAAGTTTTCAACTAGAATTGTTAATGCTTTAATGCCATCTGAAGTCTGAAGCTCTCTTGGACGGAGGGTATCTCTAATCACTACCTGATCTTAAGCCCTTTGTCCCCTCATAAACTGATGAAAATGTTATAATGAAATAGAGGGTCTTGCAGAAAACGGTAGCTTTCTGAGCTGATAAGCAAACTTTAGAGCTTCCAGCATGATGCCACCAATACGCATCCTAAATATCTACCCATCATTGTATAAAAAAGGGGATACATGTAAAGATTAAATCATAGATTAACTTCAACAAATGCAGAAAACCAGAGGTGTACACTACGCTGAAGAAAGATGGCCACTAACAATGCAAAGGGAACAATCTACATTGAACACTTTAATCTGGCAAATGTCAAGTAACCAGTATGACCCCTAGACTCGCTTGTTCGTCTTGCCTTGATAGTGCACGGCTTAGAATTTTCAGTCCCATTTGTAGAGCGTTGCCTCTTCTTGGAATTCTTCGAAGATGCCAAACCTTCATCTTTCCAGCTTCCAAAGTTTCCTTCTCGAACTTCATACGAGTGTAAAAGCACTTCGAATGTTCTTATATCTGCAAAGAGAGAAACAAAAACATGTGAAGATTCTCATAGTAAAAAGCCAAAAACTTGCATGGTCCAAATAAACTAGATCCCGTGAGCCAAATTCACTGCACCACTAGAACAAACTATACTATATGCATTTGTAAACTATAAACACGTGGAGAATTTGAATCACAAGGGGCAGAAACCAAGTCTTGGTAGGAGATGTATGCATTATAAGTTTATAACACACCAATCGAGTTTGTAAATGGAACCTACCAGTAAAATCTGACTTCAGAGTTTCACATGACTTTTGTACTTGCTCGATACATGGCGAAAATGAGCACAAAACACCATCCTGCTGCAACATTTTTGCAGCTGACGGAATTGCCAACCATGGTTGAGGAAGATCAAGGAAAACAGAATCAGCCCGCCCTTGAAATTCATTAGGGAACCCTTCGCCCTGTATATCTCTCACCCCTACCGTAACGAGACTGGACAATCCAGTCTTTTCAAAATCTTCCCTGAGGAACAGAACAGAACAAAATAAAATAAAATAAAGCATCATACTCGCGATGCAGAACCGTCCAAGTTTTTCTTCGCACCAGTCCGTAAATATAACAAGATCACCACATGCAAACAATTTCTAACAGTTTAATGCATACTGAAAATTAGGTGCACAAACTAGCTAGTAGCTACAGTGGAGTTTGGCAATTTAAAAGACAGCTTCAGGTTCCCCTGATGTAAATCAAGAATCAGAGAACTCTTTAGCTGGTCGGTAAAGCACAGCATATAAAATTCTTGTCCCTAAAGTTAGCCATATGCAAGCAATATTCTTGCGGTTTCTCTGATTGTTAACAATTGTACAAAAATCACATGAAGTTCTCTAACAAGCCCCATATAGTGCGAACAACATGAAGTTCTCAGATGCTCTATTTCTTTATCATGCTTTCCTAGGCTTATTCTGCACTTAGTCGGCTTATCAACGCATTTAATTATCCTTTATCCAGTGTGCTAAATAAATGTCACTGTTAAAGAATCAACTAGTTGATTTGAAAAGCAACTCCAACTAGCTTGTTGAAAAATAAGTTCACTTGTCAGTTTTTATAATCATTTTTTCTACAAATACCAGCTATCTTATCAACTCATTTGCTAAACATCCAATTCAAATCACTTTTCTACAATATCAACTCTTAATTTCAGCTGCTGTCATACAACCGCAGCTGATCATCTTGTTTGCTAAATTTAGTCTTGAGGCTCAGAAGTCAGAACTCTAAATATCTTAATCAATACCCAACAATCCATCAACAAACTGTAAGTTACAAAAACAGCCAGCGAGACTGTCTTTGAGATGGAATCGCATGAAGGAACCAATGGATGTAAAAAATTGTACATTAAGCATCAAAGTCATACTTCAGTTTCTCCTGTACCTATTATAATCCAATGATTGGTAAACAACTTTTCAAGTTTAAGCACTTGTCGCCAAAACTCTTCAGTTTCTCTAATACGTCACATTTCAGACCCTTTCCCTAAAATTCAACACTAAGAGAAAGATCTTTCTATTGCAAACAAAATACACCTTTCTCTATCATGCAGTTCTTAAAACCTACTCAAACAAGCTTATTAGTTTGTATATTTCAAATGAGACATTCAAGTCATTTGCCTATCAGGCAGCAATTTCAGCCACCAGTTACCTACATGCTACAATTAGGCTTTACCATCTAAATGGAAATCTAGTCATACTTACTGTCATAAGCGCAACCAGTGCCATATATTCAGAAACTCATTTCCTAGCTGAAGAAGCTCACACTGTCACACAAACACCTAAGAATTGACCAATTCACAAAAATGCTCACATTTCTAACCTAGGCGAAGCAGCTCAAGCAAACACCTAAAAATGCTCAAATTTCTAACCTAGATGAAGCAACAAACACAGCCAATACCTAAGAATCGACCAATTCACAAAATGCTGAAATTACTTACAAGCACAGCTAAAGCACCTCATACAAAGACAACAAACACCTAACAATCAACCAATTCAAAAAATGCTCAAATTCCTTACGTGCCTGAAGCAGCTCACAAAAACACAACAATCACCTCAACCAATTCATAAAATGCTTAAATCCCTTACGTAGCAGAAGCAACTCACACAGACACAACAAACACCTAAAAAACAACGAATTCAAAAAATGATCCAATTCCTCACCTAGCCGAAGCAGCTCTCTGCTCATGAAAATCAAACGTAAACACATGCCCCTCCGGAGCAACCGCACGAGCCAACGACGTACTCAACGATCCACTGCCAGTACCCGATTCAAGCACTACACAACCAGGAACAATCTCCAGATACATGACGACGAAGCTAATATCCGCAATGTAGAGAATCTGCGTCCTGTGGCTCAAAACCAGCGTCCAGAGCTCAGGAGTTGGAGCTAGCAAGTAGACGAATCCGCCCTTATTGCTGAACACTTTAGTACCGAACGGTTTCCCGATCCAATCGGAGTGTTTGAACATGCCGAACCGACTCTGCAATACGCCGGCTGAGGAGACTTTTACGGCTTTCATCGTGTCGTGGCGTTCGTAGACGATGACTAGATCGCCAGCGGTTATTTTGCGGGTGAAGGAGAGCTGAGTTGATGGATTGGAAGGTAGCATTGTTGTTAGGGTTTTGGGAATCGGTTTACAGTTATGTTACAGAGTATGAATTGGAATAGGAGGGAGTTGTTGGTGGTAAAGGAAGTGAGGAAGATGATGGATAGTAAGAGTAAGACTGAAATGGGAGTTTAGGGTTTATGGTGCACCTTTTTGAGATCACGAGGTCTCAGATAAATAACTTTTCTTTTTTTAAACGTAAAAACCAACTTATTAAGACCACCGTAAACGACCGTGAATGGTATCGATCGTTGGCGATAATTACTTTGATAATCATTGTAGCAATGGGTAATCGGAACGACCGTGGAAAGTACTTTTTTATTATTTTTTAATAAATTTAACATATTCTAAGACTGGTTGAAAGTTGAAATGAATCAAGCATCGTTAAAACAAGTTTTAGAATTTATTTTATTAAAATTTAAATGCGCGTTTAAAAGTCGTAAAATTAAAATAATCGAAATATAATCAAGAGTGGTATAGAGCGAAAAATCATGAAAATCAATATAATTTTTATATTATATATTTAATAAATTATAAATAAATAAAATAAAATAGGGTGCGCCAGCTGAGCTGGCCCACATAAAAGAAGCCAACGACCAATATGGCCAAATGGCCAGCCGAATGGCTCCCCTCGTAACGGCCGGCCGAACCACTCTCCATTGGGAGTGGTCTAAGGATAAGCACAACGCATTGATTTACAATTTAAAATTAATCTTGCGAGTTGCTAGATCGGGTTATATAATATCGCAGATTATT
>JAYMSP010006832.1:0-10964 GCA_036897095.1 Plantago elongata
GTTGGATTTTTATTTTACATCAGCACATGTAGTTGCATTGTAACTCCTACAACAAAAAGATGTGTACTATAAAAGTTAAGCATTTCTTCACATAAGGATAATCCATAATTTTACAAACATGTGATATAGAAGTGTGTCAATTCACAACTATATATATTTGTATGTAGTCAAGTATATATAGAACTATAGATGTAATTATATTTTCCCTGTTTCATGAGATTCGAATCAATTATTTTATGATAAATAATAACGAAATTTTGCATTGCCGTAGTTGTGTTACACTTACATGTTATTGTTTCTGGGAGATAAAATCATTGTTATTTTGGTTAATTTTGATTTCACACTTGGGATTATGCAAGGGGCATATAATGTCATAAGTGGGACAAGTTTACTAAATCTATAGAAAGTAGCATGAGTAAAAAAAATGTTTGATCAAGTGACAACAAACCTTTTTATTGTTGATCATGTTACAAAATTTGGAAATAAGTTGTCGATCAGGATTGATTCCAATAAATTTTGAACTAGCAACCATACCTTCTTCCAATATCAATTAGAAATATTCAAAAGGAAACATCAATCGTAACTGGAGTGATTGCAACATAAAAATGTTATATTGCACATCAGTTAGTTATTTTTTAACTTATAATTATCAATTATATATCGACGTTTAATGTAAAATGTTATGGCTTCATTTTAAGGGTTGGTTATTGGGCTGAGCATCGGTCCAGGTCCGGACCGAACTGAGCCCGGACCGATTTTAAGGCGTTTTCTAATACCGAGGACCGGACCTAAATTGGCTCGGTCCAGGCCCGGACCGTAGAGCAGGCCCGAATTTAAAAAAAAAACCTTCGAAAAACAGTCCCTGCTTTTGTCAGCTTGCTCACAATTTCTCCAAACATTTCCCAGTCCAAAAAATAACCAATAGAAACTTACATTCCAAGAAGATTACAAGAAGAGTGAACACGACGACGGTGGTCAATTTAGGCTGAGCATCGATCCATTTACATTGTGCGTCGGGCGTCGAATTGAGGAGGCGAGTCGGAGGTGGTGGCCGATGGGTGGGTGGTCGATCCATCGATGGGTGGTGCCGACGTGTCGTGGTCGATGGGTGGGCGTGGGTCAAGGTGGCGCCGGCTCACGGTGTCTACTGTCAACGAGATCGGGATGAAGACGGCGAGTGAAGATCGCGGCGACACCGGCGAGTGAAGACCGCGGCAAGATCGGTGGTGAGTCGATTGGTGCCATGAATCGATCTGTGATATGAGATTGGCAGATTGGGATTTGGGGATATGAAACATTCTGTGATATGTCCACCGTATATGATTGGCAGATTGGGGGTATATCGGTTTTCTTCAAAATCTCGGCCCTGGTCGGTCCGACACGCAATTTTTCGGTATTTGGTCCGGACCGGACCGAGGACCGAGATTTTGAAATCTTCAATACCGAGGACCGGCCCTAGTCGGTCCCGGACCGGACCGAGGACCGATTTTTCGGTCCGGTTAGGGCCGGCATTTTGGATCGGTTGCAGTTTTGCTCACCCCTAGTTGGTTGTATGAATGGAGGGTTGATCGAACATATGGTAGCATTAAATCTTATCATGAAATGAGGTGATAAGAGTATGTACTCATAATTTGTTTATCGAGGACCTATTAAATTATTCAAATTTGCTACTTTTCATTTATTTATTTTGTTACTTTATATGATCATGCCTTTCTTTTTCCTATACTAAAAAAACCATTGATTTGTTCATACCATAGAGTAACATCGTTCATTATTGGTGCATTTTGCAAGATCAAAGCCAGTTTCGCAGGCATAAACGAAAGATGACATCATCAACTATCGATGATGTATTCACTGTTCAATTTCAACTTCTAAGATGTTTGGACAATACGGGGCAGTACATATTAGAAATAAAATAGGTAACCAACAGTACCATCCTATATGAGTTAGTATATTTAAGCATTCCAGTGATTAGAGTTCCATTTACTATTAATTAATTTATATTTACATTATTGTTTGAGATGCTTGCGATAATTATGAGATAACTAGATATGAAGGTTATTTGATGACATTTACATACTATTAATATATATAGTGAGGCAATAAATTAGATTCATCCTTATTGTTTTTGTTGTTCTTCTTCTTTTTCTTTTTTCGTGTTTTTTGCTCATGCACGTTCTAACTTGGTGCATCAAACGATTTGCAATATGTATTTGTTGTTTATTCATGTTCTTGTAACAGGTTGAAAATTTACAAAACTCCTATCATGTATTATCTCCTAAAGGGACACATGTTGTGACTGTGAAAAATTTAAACGGGGAGAACGAAAGTCACTGAGGATGTGGAAGCGTCTTCCATGAACAAATGTAAATTATCACTTTAGAGTAGAATTCATGGACCGTGGTTGATGGAGGTTCGAGATCGAAATGACGAGCAAAACAAAAAAAAAGGGTATGTAAGCATAATTATTCATTATTTATGAGAAAGTTTACATGTCAATATATGTGAGTATGAAATGTTGTGGTTGAAATTTTCTTCTTGAATATATATGAGAAACATAATATGTGATATATATCTTTGCGAATGTGAAATTGACGACCATGATACTGAGAAATGCTTTTTATATGTTTTGAATTTGATCATTTCAGGTTTACATGCACAAACATTACTCCAAAAACTTGAGAAGCATAATTGAACTTGGATCATTTCTTTTGTATGGATCGGTTACAAAAGAACCAAAAGAAAGCAAGAAAAAATCCGATGACCATGACAAGTAAGTGCGTAAATTTAAATACTCTCTTAACATTTTTAGATTGAAATACTTGCTCATGTCTATGTTACTATATTTGGTGATGTAGATGACAACGAGCGAATGAACCGTCAATTGATAGCGAGTAAGATCAATTAATCCTAATGAAATCCTACAACATTATATGTTGGTTGATTGCACAAATAGTCCTATCGCAAATTGTGTTGGAATTTATAGTCACAAAAAATTTATGAGTTGCACGGGGTCTATGCAAAAAATTAAATGAGCACTTTGCCACAAAATTTTGAATATTTTGGTACTATACATGCAATTCTAATTATTTGCCATACTTTGCTTGAATCATTGTGTTTCTCGTATATGTATTAATATGTATGATGATGCAGGGGACACAGAGTCACATGAGACCTTTGACAAATAAGGCTCCACATGTTTGACCATTTGAGGTCTAACAAGTATGCGATTTACATAATCATCAAAACAATTTGAATCTCTTATGCAATATATATGTATTGTACCTAAATAGTGTTTATTTTGGACTTGTATATGTTGTGTTTGTTAGAGTGGAACCTCTTATATTTATGCTAATTAATTTTTTTTTAATTTAAGTATTCAACTAGTGTGTGTTAAGCAATATTTGTATGTGTGTCATTTAAATTATTAAAACTGTGGTGATAGATATTTTATGCACTAGGTGTTGATGTCATCTCTATAAGTTTGAGCTTTTAGATGAGATGAAATTATATCATAGAGGCTGAAACAATCTTCGCACAATATTGAAGTTCCATTCGGATGGCCTCACAAAAGAAGTTGAAATCAACCACGAGTACAGGGTAATATTGGAGAATTAACATAAATAATTAGATTCCACGCCTCTCTATAATATTTTAAAAAAATTATAATTATATTACTAAAATAAAAAGGGCCCTAGAAGCTCTAATTCATGATAAAAATAATAAATCATACATACTAAAAATTATTAGAAGATAAATAATTTAAGTTTAATTAGGAAAAACTTCAAACATACAAAATAAGTCAATGTTTTGTGTCACTTCTTTGGTCAACAAAAAATGGAAAACTAGACCTATGAGTTACTGTGGTACAAACCAGTACCCAGGTAAAATTATAATATCTACGGCGATAACTGGATGAAATTAACCTTTTTGATTCCAAATTATGATCAACAATTTTCAATATGTTTTTTTTCGAACAACATGATTTGTTGATACTTAACCAAAAAGTTATAAAGTGAACGAGCTACGCACGTTGAACACACCATGAATCCACATCTTGACCACTCAAAGATAATCCAAATACATGGAACACTCGCTTGAACTTCCAAAATCAAGTGTATAATATCAAATATCCCCTAGAGCTTCAGTAAATTCCATGACTTTTGATGTGCATAGATATGGAAAGTCATGTGCAATATCTATGTCATGCGAACAACTTCTGTTGAAGAACCAATCCCCAACAGCCTTTGCGATTGTCTGCAAATTAAACAATATTAATTAGAAGTTATTGTATATACATAGACTGGCGAAATAAAACCTTGTGTGGACATAGTTAAAAAGTACCTTGTTGTTCACAGTAGGTGAGTATGCCCATCTGTTGTTGAAGACAATGTGATCGTGGACTAAACAAGCATCAATAATCATTCCCAGTGATGGACAATCACGTTTCGGCAAGGTCAGTTTGAATGTTGTACCAAATCCTACAATTGAAATTTGAACTTTTATCTTACAATATCATCTTTTACGGGCAAGCAATCAATTTAAGTCAATCCACTATACTAAGGTTGAGTTCCACTAGAAATTTTTGTTTTAGTTACTTACCTTGAATAGATTTTACCTGAGCAGGTGAGCAAGGCTTTCTACCCAATGTGCAGTTTGGCCAGTCGGGATCCACTGGTTGTACATGATGTTGAAGCTAAAATCAAGTAATGTAAGTCTTGTTAAGTACGAGACCTTAAAATTTTTCATATCTATATATATATATATATATGACTTATGTGAATCAGTGTGAAAGTTGCTAGCTTACTTGGTACTGATCGAAGGCTGAGTTCACCAAAAAAAGCGGTGTCTTGATATCCCCAATGAAATTTTCAGGAAATATGCACTGCGAATATTTGTTATTAGTAATGAAAAGGACGAAAGTAGTATACTTATCCGACCTAGATGAATGTTCGTACCATGTTCTGGTCCATCTTTGAAGTGCATGATTTCGAAAGTGTTCCATTCATTTCCTATAAAGAAGTAGTTGATAAACAATATATGAAACTCCAACAGTATGTGGATTTGAAAGTTTGTATATAACTTTTGCAGATGAAAAAAATGGTTATTACATGAAACTCGACAATAGTTTCAAACGGATACTCTCTTTTTCCAAAAGCATTAGGTAGATCCTTTCTGTAGAAATAAGTTGAAGGCATAAGTAACTGATGTATGCGATTAATAATAATTCGGTTTGTAAAGTACTATACGCATGGATGAAGAAAGCACTATCTGCAATGCACTTCACATTGGGAACTTCTGTAATCAATTCACGAAAGTTATCACACTGGATCAATGCCGCCAATCCACCTGCCGAATTACCAGCCAAGATAGCCTAAAGTATCAAATCAATGACACAAATTTTGTCAACATGAAAGCCTCATTCAATTTTTAAATTTGACAATCAACTAGTCACGTACAAATACTTTCCAACACATACATTTTTTGCGTTCTTTAATCCTTTCCACATCAAATCCTCTACTGTGGCATTGAAAATCCTGGCACCTCTGCGATGAAGGTTGTACTTCTAAAAATGTTTTTTAATATAGAAACCTAAGTTTGTCAATGTGTGTGTCTGTATATAATATGAGCAGTTTTGATCAAGTTCATCACAATACTTCAGAGTTATAATTAAGAACGACTTACAGAATCAACTTCATCAACATTTCCTGAGAAAGATGCACCGTCGCAATATCTAACCAATACTCTGTTCCAGTTGTAGAAATCTAGAATGCATTGAATGTAGATTAGCTTGCTAACTTACATGATCATACTTAATTGCAAGTTGATTTTTGTTAGACCATTCAAAATCACTTGTGAGAGGATCTTGCAAACAACATATACATAAGTGGATAACCTTCTCCCCTCAATAAAAAAAATTGAGGGGAAAAAAAAATGAATAACCATGAACAATTAAGGGGAGGAGAAAAAAATGAAGGGTAAAGGATGTTGCATAAATGAACAATTTCAGGAGGATGTTGTATAGAAACAAGTTAAGAAGGATGATACCAGGGAGTTCATGCATAATATTTCTTCATGGACTACTCGCAGGAACTATAAGTTATTACCTGGATTGATAGTCTGGTTGCTAGATAATATGCCAGTCCAAAACATAATTTGGTTTGGTAGAAATGTGGAGGATCCAAGACTGCTTTTGGTTCTGTAATGGCAATCTTCTTCTGTATTGCACCATCCACCGCCCTAATTCAAATTTAAAATGTATGAACGTTAAGTAATATTATTGTTGATATACTGAGGGTATGGATTACACGCTTAAGGCAAGTGCGGGGAGCTCCAACCACACCCCATCCCTTCATTTCCTCCACATATACATTATTTTTGTTTAAATTATTGCATTTACGTGTCATATTTTATTATGTATGCTAATTAAATTTCACTCTCATGAAGTATATTTGAGCACTTAATTTATAAAATATACAAAATTTATGGCAACATTGTGTGATATTAGTAAGTAGTGTAAAACTTCAATTAAATTTGAATTACTTATAATTAGTCACACGTTATTTTGATTCATATCTCCGTTCCAAAGTATATAATCCCTTCATCCCATGTTAAAATTGTCCACATTTGCCATTTTTGTGCCCCATTACAGTTGTCCACTTTTAATTTTTTCACTTAAAGGAACGCTATACAATTTAAAAAAATTTCCAACGAGGAAACAAGTATGATAGTAGAGAACAATAAAATAGTACACCTCGAGGATACAACAACTTACGAAAGGTTTAGGGAGTGTATGACTAATTCAACAAAGAATGGTAAAACACGATAAAAACAGGCTAAGCCAATTAAATATCGCACAATTAGTACCCGGTAATTGGCGAGAAGCTTAATACAAAAGTGAAGGAACTGGCCTCCAACTAATAGGACATGATTTAGAGTAACATTTACCGTTTGAAAAAAAAATATTCCTAAACTTATTTTATATGTGGCTGATTTAAACGGTCACTTATTATGGTTAAGATGTTGCATTGTGATTACCTCAAGGTGGATAATCCAGTTATTGGCTGCTTCTCCAACTCCTGCATCAAGGTAGTAGGCAGGTGGGCTTCCATCCAAGCAAACTACGAAATAATATGAGATATATGTAAAAGAATAATTTATTTCAAAATCACTATCTAACATTTCTTTTTACCTGCTCCTTTTACAACAGCTTCGTAAATCAATGTAATGTTGACGATGTTTTGTCCAAAGACATGACTATTCAGCACAACTATCATATATACCATAATTTTGAAAATTTGATTGGTTGTTGCCTCCATTCTGCAATGTAAATACATAAAATTTTCAAAAAGAAACATTTATTTACTACAACAGATTATATGTGGCCCTTAGATTTTACGAGGTACAAATATATCACTAAAGTTTTGCCAAATTAAATGCCACATTTTTTTTATAAATGTCATAAGGTGCTTCTATGATTTATCTAGGAGATAAATAACTATCTTTGACTAAAACAGGGTAAATAATACTAGGTGTAGGATCAAAACACCTATTTGACACAAAGAAATTCAGGAAGAACACTTTTGGTTGCTGCATGGGGACCCCGCTTTGCTGTATCTTTAGTGAGGCTATTGCCCTAACACATAACTGGTTTATTTTTATATTTATTGTTATTATAATATTACCTAAAAGTTCAAGTAAAATTTAAATATAATGTATAAAATCTTTTAGGAAGAATAAAGAACAAATATTAAATACCCCAATGCGTAGCAATATATAGAAATCGCACTACAAAAAAAAAATTGGTGATAAAATCTTATATATATAGTTACGCATCGGATATGAAATCAATAAATAGTCAGTCTACCAACTATAACTCCGGTCAAACCAACTTGACATATACTTCATCCATTCCGGTAAAACATATCTTTATTTTTTGATATCTTTTCTAGTGGACGTCTATAGAATTGGGTTAATCGTTGTATGATAGAATTTAATACTAATAAAGGTATGATATATAGTAATCTTCTTCTATACTATTTTAAAAGAAAATTACTCAAAAATAATTGCCACACCAATTAATTCAATTTTGACTAATTGAATTAATTTTAACTGTAAATTTCTCATCTAAAAATAAAGTAAAAAAGAAAAAGAAGATAGTTACACATATAACTCATTACACCAATTAATTCAATTTTGACTAATTGAATTAATTTTAACTGTAAATTTCTCATCTAAAAGTAAAGTAAAAAAGAAAAAGGAAAAAAGAAGAAGAAGATAGTTACACATATAACCCACTACTTTAACAAATTTATATCTTTATTAAAAACTTATATAAAATATACATTATAATTGAATTTATAATTAATTAAATATAAATATATTTAATTTTAATTTGAAATATGAATTATTAGTACGTGAATTTTCACGTGCATGATTTTACTAGTGTGTTAAAAACAATGATTTTACTAGTGTGTTAAAAACAATTGCATACAATGAATTGGAAGGACTGAATGTAATACATTCTTGTTGAATTCTAACATAAACATAAAATTATAGGAAACATTTTGCTAACCTTCACTAAGCAACTATGATGATTATCAACTCAGCTGGGATAACGATGGCGAAGGATGGAAATTAGCAATTCATGTGCGTTTTGAAATTATTATATAGATCTCGTACAAAAGTTGATCTGCACCTCATTAAATTAAGGTAACTTACTTTAATTACTATGTAGTATTAAAAATAGTGGTGTGTTACTTTAATAGTTAATGAACTTTTTCCTATGTTTTACAACTCATCTCTTATTAATGGAAAAAACGTATGAGAGAAGGAGTATTACAATCCAACTTTATTGATGTTATAAGTGGAATTTTATATAACCAATATAGTCAAGAAAATAGTATGAGTTATCCATGAATCAATGTCGATATGAGTAGGTTTGGACCAACTCTAAATAAAAAGAATATTTTTTAAAAAAAATAAAATGTCTGTGTAACTAAATTACAACATAAGAAATACGTATTTATTTAGTACGTGAATTTTCACGGGCATAATTTTACTAGTATGTTAAAAACAATCGCATACAATAAATTGGAAGGATTGAAAGACAATACATTCTTGTTGAATTCTAACATAAACATAAATTTATAGGAAACATTTTGCTAACCTTCACTAAGCAACTATGATGATTATCAACTCAGCTGGGATGATGATGGCGAAGGATGGAAATTAGCAATTCATGTGCGTTTTGAAATTATTATATAAATCTCGTACAAAAGTTGATTTGCACCTCATTCAATTAAGGTAACTGACTTTAATTACTACGTAGTATTAATAGTGGTGTGTTACTTTAATAGTTAAGGAACTTTTTCCTATGTTTTACAACTGATCTCTTATTAATAGAAAAAACGTATGAGAGAAAGAGTATTACAATCCAACTTTATTGATGTTATAAGTGGGATTTTATATAATCAATATAGTGAAAAAAAAAAATAGTATGAGTTATCCATGAATCAATGTCGATACGAGGAGGTTTGGACCAACTCTAAATAAAAAGAATATTTTTGAAAAAAAATAAGATGTCTATGTAACTAAAGTACAACCTAAGAAATATGTATTTATTTAGTACGTAAATTTTCATGCGCATGCATAATTTTACTACTATGTTAAAAACAATTACATACAATGAATTGGAAGGATTGAATGTAATACATTCTTGTTGAATTCTCACATAAACATAAATTATGATGATTAATAGTGGTGTGTTACTTTAATAGTTAAGGAAATATTTTCCTATGTTTTACAACTGATCTCTTATTAATGGAAAAAACGTATGAGAGAAAGAGTATTACAATCCAACTTTATTGATGTTATAAGTGGGATTTTATATAACCAATATAGTCAAGAAAATAGTATGAGTTATCCATGAATCAATGTCGATACAAGGAGGTTTGGACGAACTCTAAATAAAAAGAATAATTTTTTTTTCAAAAATAAGATGTCTATGTAACTAAAGTACAACATAAGATAAAAAGTCAAAATAATTAAAAAAAAAATTATTTTAGGTACACTACAATGTTGTTATGTCAATTTAGGTACTATAGTTGATATTGTCAAATTTGCATACACTATAACAACACTCAAGTAAATTGAGATACGACTTTTAATTTTCTAGACAATTGACTAATTTTGACGGTTGACTGCATTGATTTCGGCGATTTTTTTCCCTTGACATGTGTCACTCCCATATTAAATCTAAACATTTAATTTTTATTAAAATCAAATTTTTATGTATCAAACTGTATTTGCGTGCCGGATTCCCTATATTTTGTACAGTTTTTTATTTTTTTACTATTTAGATTCATTTTAATTTATAAATTATGTTTTATTATTATTTATATTTTATAAACAAATGATCTTTTTAAAAATTAAATTTCCAGATTGAACTTGGGAGGGACACGTGTCAAGGAACAAAAAAATCGCCGGAGTCAACTTAGCGAACAGTCAGAAATTAGTCATTTGGCCGGAAAATTGAAAATTGTATGTAGCGGAACATACGGATCGAGGTAGGTTCGGACGTCAAGGATTATGTCGAACTTTTAAATACATATATTCAAAGATATAATTAATACAGACCCCAAATATAATTTACAGGCCAAAAGTCATATCATAAATCTAACAAATTAGCAGCGGAATAACTAGAGAAGTGTAGGGTCGGTCTGTCTATCCCATCCTCATTTCGTGCTCTACACCTGGGAAATTATAATTAGAACAAGAAGAGCGTAAGTCATATAGACTTAGTCAATATTTATCTTACTTTAGTCATTCTTTTTACTACTTTATCATCATCTCTCTTACTTTATTCACTTTTTTCTTAATACTTGTATCCGATCTGTAGGAAGATGAACCCGAGACGGAGAACGTATATTTCTTAGATAAATATATATATTTTTGAAATAACA
>JAYMSP010006833.1:0-10963 GCA_036897095.1 Plantago elongata
TTAATATTTATTTATTATTTATTTTTGTACTTCGTACTACTAATTCAAAGTCGTAGAAAATCGAGATGGGGCGCGGGGCCCCCCCCCCCCCCAAGCGTGCGCTATTTTACCGTTTTTCCTGTGCATGATAATGTATGTACAACCTTTTCTTTTATCCTTTTTCTCCTGTGTATTTTGCATGCGTGTTGTTACTTAGCTTTTATTCCATTATGATGTCATTGCTCTCTGATGTAGTTTTCTCAAATACCTTGGCTTCTCCTTACTTGTTTACACTTCATGCCACTGTCAGAATTCAGTATTGGATTGTGTTGCCTGTTACTAAGAGTTCCTTGGTCTGTTTTTATACAGTTGTAGAACCTATGCAGACCAATCCCATTCTTGAAGAAGAATTTTGCGAAGCTATATTGTGCAGATTGCGGTTTCGTAAGGTCTTATCTTCTAATGTCTATATTGTATTAGTTGTAATCGAGATGCATGTATAAGATCCACGGTCTAAATTCATCTCAGAAATACAATGTTGGAATAAATTTCAAATACCACCCGTGTTATTCTTAGTTTCGAACTGTATAGCAAAGCAAATCACTTCTCTGCTAACAAAAGCTAAGCCTAAATGCAAGCACACCACTAGGAACCAAAAATGAGATATACATAATACTATAATAGCTTCTCAACTAATTTCGAAATATATCCATGTATAACATAACTATATTGGAGTCCAGACAGTTCTCTCATTCTTCACCTGTTTCTGTCTTTCAGAGACATGTTTTGAATTTTTATTCGTATTTTCCATATATTATGTGTAATGTTTAGGATTTCTCATACTTTGTTTTCAGTATTGCCTGCTCTACTAAAGTATTACTGCATTTCTATCCAATGAGGACGGAGGAGAAACCTAGTCTTTTCAGATTTTGTCAGTGATGAAATAAGATTTCCAGGGGATTTACCAGCTAAATGTTAACATGGGTTGTTTTTTAACTAATTGTTACAACGTGAATGTTTTACATAGAGTTAGCAGGAGGGGCATTCATGAGATTTATTCTTTCTGTTTTAATATTGTAGCTAGGAATATTTTGTCTAGTGTAGCTGTTCTATTATTTCCCTTCTGTCGTATAGACCTTTTAAATGCCTTAAATATTCTGTTACGATTCAAAAAAGAAAAAGAAAAAGCACGCAGATATGTCTTCACTTTTCACAGTGTAGATAACATATTCCCTTATCTAAGATATGAAAATGATACCGTTATGTCAAATTTCCGTTGCATTATCTTTTTATCAGGGCCGGCCCTGGCCTGTGCAGGGAGACCTCCCGCACTGGGCCCCGTATTTTCGGGGCCCCAAATATTTTTTTATTTTTATGTTCCTGAATAGTGTAAATATAACGTATAAGTTAATTGTAGCATAAAAGTACTATTGTAGCATGTCTTCCAGCGGCTAGCATATGTTCTTTGGCCACAAGAGCTCCTTGGTTCAAGTCCTCACATCCACATTAATTCTTTCTTCTTATTTTCATTTCTTTTAACAATTCTTTTCTTCTTCATTAATTCTTTCAAACATTTTTCTTCTTAATTCTTTAAACATTTTTATGTTCTTATTTTTCCTCTTGATAACAATTTTTGCTTCCTAATTCTTTCAACATTTGTATTCTCTTCTTAATTCTTTAAACATTATTATTCTTCTTAATTCTTTATACATTTTGATTTTCTTATTTTCTAGTTTTTGTCTACCTATAGACTCATATTCATAAATTTAAAATTTATTTTATAAGTCGAGATTAATGATGTAAAAGTTAAAGTAACATCCAATTTACAATAAAGATATTACAATATATTAAATAAAAAAATTGACATAGAACGTTAATGTTTTTCGTTCATGGTATTGTATTTTTTTTTTATTTTGCTTAAATCAATGCTTTTTCTTTTATTATTATCAATTTTATTTTTAGGGCCTCTATCAAATTTTCGCACAGGTTCTCTAGGCCGGCCGCGTTCCTATATGGTGGTTTACACATTGATGACATGTTTTGATGATGAGTGTGGCTTGTTCTTTGGTTCCACTGCCAAGCACTATTTACTCAATGGACTCCTCTCCACTGTGTGCCCTGCTGCGTTTATAGATAATACTTTGAATCCACGTGACATGATTTCTTCTCTAGTAACATTTGGCCAATATTTTGTGTTTTCAGTACTTTTACAGTGTGCTATCATGCATGAGGAGGCCTCAAGGAGAAGGCTTGGATTTGGCTAAGAAACATATTGCTTCCAGCTTAATTGAGCTAGACTCCATGCTCAGATCTGAAGAATTCTTGAGATCCAGCAGTTCACATAGAGTTTCCAAAGACAGAGTCGAATCCATTACAACTGCCTCCGGTTGCCTGCCAGATGATTCCAGTTCTGCAGTAAACAGTGCACGAGTAGCCACATCAGCAATAAACAGTAGATTTGCAGCCCTGACACGTCCTCATGCAGTCAGGCTACTTCACTGGAGAGAGGTGCGTGCCTCGGCATTGCTGATGGAGGTTTTTTATTCATCCATTTCAGAACTAGCAGTCCTTTTTTTTGTTCTATCGTCACCACCATGCACCCCCACACACCACCACCAGCAAATCTTATGGGAGACTGTCTTCATTTAAGAAAATGGACAGCGTGATGTTAAGATAATTTTGATGTTTTAAGTAAAATGCGTATGTAACAAAATGCATTTTTTTTTCAAGAAAAACACCAATGTTCTTAATTAAAACCCTAAGTTCTCGGTAATAACTGTGTAGTGCATGTTTGAATCGCCAAAACCTGGTCAAAAACATCGAAAACATCTATCTTAACTTGGTTTTCCTGATTTTAATCGCTTGCTAGATAGCCTGGTAATGTTTGTCCCTTGTTTAATCGTTTTAGACTTATAGTAAACCGTTCCCAAGACTTATTCTATTATTGCTATTATTAGGAAAAAATTAAATTTTAGTGCAACTTTTGCAAACTTCTACACATAAGTGATACATAAAACTTTCTTTCAAATTAGTGTATACTTCTTACAAATTGGTGATTTTGTATTAGAATGAAGATTATAATAATAACTATTATTGTTATTATTTTATTATTAATGATAATAATAATATCAATTACCATAATAATATAAATATTATTTTTATTCTTATTTTATTATTAATAGAATATATTATCTGGTTGCAGGCTGTTAATTATTTCAAGAAGATTCTTGATGATTTAAAGGCTATATGTCTCAATACCTTGCGTCCTGTTCTGGGAGATGCTTTGCGCTTTACGATTGATTTCCATAAGCGTCAACCATGCAGGCTGGCTACTAGTTATCTTGAGGTTCAGTTGCTTATTTACATGTTGATATTGAATTTATTGCCCATTAAATCTGGGCAAAAGCCATGTAAAGAATGAAGTGATGAAGCTTATTACGATGACATAGTTTCAATATTTCTCGTAAGATCTTTCTCTTTTGGTGGGATGACAGTTGGTTAATGTTTTTCTCTCTGTGTAAATGGACAGCTTCTGCTGGTTCAAGATAGGAAGTTATATGGACGTGAACCCATCTTTGCCGTTATTTGCAAAGCTTCTTCGCTACCTGAGAGGGCAAAGTATCATGATATCCAGAAGAACAAAACGGTTGAAAGATTAGGAGCGGTTAGATATCTTGTGTCTTTCTAAGTCTGTAAACATGCCAAATTATGTTGTACTACCTTGATAATAAATACATCAAGATAGTACCCACGGGTCTACCATCATGGTATTTTACTATAAACTTTTCTATTTATTTGCTATACCTTTCCGAGTGAGATCTTATGATATCATGTCTATTTAATTGCAGTTGTTGATCTCCTATATTAGAACCCTCTGTAAATGCATACCAAATCAAAGGCATATACTTGGCAAGAGTATGTGGCGATGGGAAGTATTACACGCAGAGGTTCAGCGATGCACAGACTGTTTGTATTTGCTAGTTATTGGGCTTTCATGATTACGCTTATTGCTTTGTTTATGTTGCTTTCTGGTTTTGATTATTTCTTCAATTAAGTTCACAATTCTCCATCTGCTCATTTTTGTGCAAGTCAGTTTAAAAATTGGTTTATAACACTCTTGCTAAGGTAGACATAATATCTTTGAAGAATTAAGTTTTGTAATTAAAGTTTGACGAAGAGCCATCTATCATCTCGAAGAGCAATAGATCAATGAAACTAAAAATGAATTTAGACTTTTTATATTCTCTTCTTATTATGTTCTAATTGAGTTGAGATCGGAATTGATCAAACATGTAACTTTTTCCTCTTATGAAAATTCCCGAGTTCTAGTCTCACAATACTTTGAATTGATAAAAACAACTAGTGAAATATATAACTGCAAAATGTAGATGTTGTGGTCTGGTGGTTCTTAATTTCTTATAGCCTGCAGATGTTGCTTTTGCTTATTTGCAACCTTCACAGACTTAATGATTCTTTAAGTTTGGTCAACTGTGTATATGTAGGCGATAACCATTCCATTTTATATCAGTTTGAATATTTTGAATTTAAACTAATGCAGTTAAATGTACTTGTGCACAAATATTGATGAGCTAAAGGATCAAATCATGAAATATGTTACTGCCTTTTCATATCTTAATTTTTAGCTATTTCTACAATTACTGATTATCGGGAACAAGTTTTTTTTTTTTTTTTGAACAAGCTAAAAAGGGTAGAATATATCATTTTTATCAGTCAAGGTAGGAATGAAATTGATGCAAAAAGTATGGCATAAAATATTCCAAACATTGGACAATTTGCTAAACCTTAATTTACAAACAATAGGTGGGAGTATGGTTTATTGCATGTGAGTCTACATATTCTGAGTTTGCTAACATAAATGTAAAGAAACTGTTGTTTTCCCAAATCAAGTCCCTTCTTTCCTCGACCATCCCTGCTTTGACTATTAAACTTTTCTCTCTTGCTCATATATGTGGAATTTCATGCACCATGTCGGATAGCTTATTGATGCTTTTAAGGATGAGTATGGGGATCTTATAGACACTGACAAGGTAAATATCAAAACCATTCTTAAATTATGTCATTTGCAACTGCCATAGTTCGTGAATCTTGTACAAAATCTTTTATCAAATAGTATAATCTGCCAGATAATTAACTAAAGATTCAAGAAGGAGATTTTAATTATAGGAAATATCTATTATTAAATTATCTAAGGCTCAAATATTCAAACAAGTGACAATTTGCTAAACTTTAATCTACCAAAGATAGGAGGGCGTATGTTTATACTTTATAATGTCATGGTTTATTGCATGTGAGTCTACACATTCTCAGTTTGCAAACATAAATGTAAAGAAATTGTAATGTCCCAAATTAAGTCCCTTCTTTCCTTGACTATCCCTGCTTTAACTATCATAACTTTTCTCTATTGCTCATTTATGTTGAATTTCATGCACCATGTCGGATAGCTTCAAGATGATGATGATGATTATGGAGATCTCACAGACACTGACGAGGTAAATAAAAAAGATTCTTTAATTATGTCATTTAGAACTGCCATAGTTCGTGATATCTTGTACAGTACCTTTTATCAAATAGTATTATCTGCCAGATAATTAACTAGAGATTCGGGATATAGATTTTTTTTGTAGGAAATAATCAAATTATTAGGGAGAGGTACTTAGATTCTTTAGCTAAAATGCATAGTTCCTTAATTCTTCCAGTTCTTCGACTCTTTGACAATGGTTTTGAATATGCATGAAGCCTAAAATCTGAACTTAAGGGGCGTAATCAGCCAAAGGAAAAGAGATGATGCATCAATGAAGCCTGAAGTCCAAAAGTTTATGCTAAGACTTTGAAATGCTTTTGCATATAATTAGTTAAGAATTTAAGCATGGTATAATATGAATATCTTTAATTAAAAATTTATTCTGTATTCTAAGCAAAAGTTAAACATATTAAAACTATGGGTGTGCGTGTTGTGTGATGTTAATAGTTCGTGTGTCTAATACTTCATTAAGTGCATCCGGCGTACTACGAATTAGGTAGCACGGATAAAGAATAATATACAATATTTTGAATGGGGTAATTTTTATATTCCTACTCAACTATTAATTAGATGAATAACATGTGTCCATGTCTGTTCCAGATAAAATTACAGTTTTGCAGATGCACGTCCTCCTATGTATGCTTGTTTCTCTGCTGATGGGTTTGGAATTGGGGGATACATTCAAAGTTCGGAAAGTAAATCAATTTGAATGTTTCGACATGCATAAGAGAAATCACAGTATCACACTAAACAATATCTAATCCGGTTACAATTAGGTCCCCAGTTTAGTGGATGTCCACACCTAACCTCTTTGCATCAGACAGAGCTGTGTCACATAATCAGAATAAGCTTCAACTTTCCCCTGCATTGAAGTTGGTACTTCTACTTATTTATTTTATATGTCACGGTCTGGATTTCTCATCTGTTACCGATAGATAACAAGTAGGTACTTGGGTAGAAAAATTAAGAACCAAACACAAGAATTGGGAGCAAAGATCACTATCAATATGATAAATAATTGTATGAATGAAAAGTCTGAATAAACTCTAGACTGTGACCCATATTTATAGGTAAACAAAATAACCTATATTCTAGGAAATGGAGTTCACTGGGGAAATGGCAGTATTATTGAATTATACAATCCCTGATTACAGAAGTAGAACTTTATTTCTTTTAAATCACTAATTTCTAATTCCAAACTTATTCTTAAAATAACCCTTCTCGGGCCTATTTCCATCAATTACAAGGCCCTGCAATTGCACATATGAATTAGGTGAAGGTAGAATTCAAACCCTGGACCTCAGTTTGCCTAGGCTTTTCATACGATGTTAAGATCCCCAGTCATTAAAATCTTATGCCTTTTAGAGGGTTCTAACTTCTAACTGCCACTGTGCATTTCATATCTCAATCATTGTCAGCTCTAATTCCATTACATTTTCACCTGCAGAGAAAGTTCAATGTGAAAATGTGCAAGGGCATCCTAGAGTGGGTAACCCAAGAAAGGCTTTGGGTTTCTGTGCGATTCCTTTTGCTGGGCTTTGACTTGGAGCTATATTCTCCTGGGGAATATTACATGGTCTATTGGTATATTCATATTACCATGCTGAGACTCGGTGAGAGAATACATGACGGCAGAGTGGCTAGTTTAAGAAACGGTGAGTGTCAGTTGGTGTCTTTTTGCTTGTTAAAATACATGATTTTTATGTGCCAAGTCCCAAGTCCTGGTGATTTGTTATGATTCCATGATATAGCTGGTTCAAACTATATGTTTGTAAACTATTTGATTAGATTGGTCGGATAATAGGAACCTTTCAGGAACTACTATGGGAATCAAATTAAGTTAGCCTCTGGCGGATAGTGTTTTCAATGTAGGATGCGTTGTGAACAGTTCTAATTTTTCTTATTGTTGGAAAGTAAATGAATATGGTGCTTGAAATTTGTAACAAAAGGAGATCTTGAAATTTGTAACAAAAGGAGATGAAAACAGTATGAGTTGCATAAGTATATTGAATCAGAGCTTGATTGCTTAATAGCCTGCTACGTTAGTATGCAAATATATGTGTTTAAATCTTTATCCTGCTACTTGCGCTGAGGAGAACCCTTCCCAGGTTTCTGTTAATAAATTTTGTAGTCCAGACAAATTCCAGTGGTATGCTTGTAGAGATGTGGAAGTACTTCGTCAATGTATTTTATACCTAGTATCTTTGTCTTACGCCATAAAAAAAGTGTGGGTCACACTCTTTGCTGGAAGTATGTAAAGATGAGACCAATTGAGCAGAACAAAGGAAGATTTTTTTTTCCAGAGCATGGCTACTTAAATTAGTCCATGGATCCTTGCTGAATCTGATTCCCAGAAGATTTTACATTCAGTCTTCTTGCATGCCCTCTCCCTTGCATTCCTACAGTTTAGAGTGCAAGTTATGTTTTCCCTTTCACAAATGTTTTTTTTGAGTCTCAAGGTTATAGTGAGGAGCTGTTACTTGCCATGACAAGTGATTTTAAATGTATCATTTTTAATTTGAACTAGCAATAACGATGAACAGTATCTCTTTTGTAATGTTATAGTTTCCCGTTAAACTACTCTCTCCCTTTCATTAAAGCCTACATTTGCTCAAAAAACAGCTTTTATTTAAGTTTGAGATTTCCTTAAATTGGATCTCACTAGTAATAGATTATGTTGCCTCCTCTTCAGAGAAACGAAAAGCTAGAAGGAAATGGGAATTGTCAAATGACCAAAAGTGTGATATTCCTGATGCATTGTTGCTCAAAAAAGATGATGTTTTACTTGAACCTGATCTAATGTTACTTTGCGCCAAGTCTTTTCTTGCCAAGGGTATCTTTATGGTGAGTATTCATAAGTGGTTTTACAATTCTGCCTGAGCAAATTGTGCAGTGTAAATTGATGCGTACTGATATTCGGTGAAAACTAAAAGCATAGGATAAACATTGTCTTTTGGAGGAAATCGAAGTTAATTTAACAGCTACAACCCATCACTCGCAGATACTTCTCAATTTACCGAAGAAACACAGCTTCTCTCTACATGAGGGTCCGTTTAACTATGAGGAGGAGGTATCTGTCTCTCTTTTGTTGCATCAATTGTGAATTGTGTATGAAAGCAATGTTGTAAATTTTAGCAAAAGTTGTATGCTGTAAACTAGCTTGCATAGTATGAAAATCATATCTTGTTTAAACATTGCTAATGGAAAAAAATGGGTCTGCAGGGTAATTAAATCCTTTTTTCTTTTTCAACGTACGAGAGGCATGGTTTTTGTTCATATGAGGTTTTTGGAGGTTTCAGTCAAATGATATATTTGTTAGTATAGTTTGAGTCAGAATTATTGACAATCCCATCATTCATGGTATTTACTATGTTTCCTAGTTCTTTTTTTCCACACGTATAATTTAAATAGATCGCAAGTTAACACAGTAAAAAACAGAAGAAGATCAACATCTGTAGTAGTGGTAGTACTTGATGTCGTCCTCACACAGCTGATATTTCACCATGCTCTTACTTTTGCAGAGATTTAACCAGCTATTTCTGCCTGGTTTGTCCTGCGCCTACTCTTTATTCAAGCAGTGGTGCACAGATAACACTGGTGTCTCAGTGAGTATTTCACCAGATTTATTCAATTTCATTATATTTGTCTGTTTTCAAATATTGATCAGCATCTGTCTCTCATTTTATAGATTTCAAAAATTGAAGAGTGCTTCATTAGAGTTGAAGAGATTGGCAAAAAAATCAAGAAGAAAGCTGATGTGGATCAAGACATATTGAGTGAGGCTGAGCAGCTATATAAGATTGCACGCCGAAATGTGATGGCCTATAGCATTCTTCACACATCCAACACGCATGAGCCGTCACTTAAATTTTCCTTGGATTTTGGGTACCATCCACACTATGCTGTTGCTTCTTTGAAGAGGTAGGGTTGGCGACCTTTTTGAAGATCTCAACAATATTGATATGCTATGGCGCCAGTCAGATTACTTTCAATACAAACGGTTGTTTGATTTTGTATAAGTATGGCAAATGAGGGTAGTTCTTTTCTCTACTGATAGGCATATGTTTTTTCCTGAAGCATCCATAATTCAGAACATACTTGGAAATTGAAAGTTTTTTGAATGAAAGACATTTAAATTTGCTAATAAGTATTACTACATTGTCGGTGTCTATGTATGGGAGCCATACATTTAGAAACATTTTGAGGATCCTTACTAAGGATTTTAACGTATTCGAGGGGTTGGATTCAAACACCCAAAAGATTTAAGCCAAAAAATTAATTTCAATTGAAAAAGTACACTCAAATTCTATACTAATCAGTCTCTTAAATTCATGAAGAGAGTATCCACTTCCAATTTTTGCTAGTAAGTCTGCCCTCCCTTTGCTTTCTCTGTAAATTTGTTGCTGCAGGTGAATTGTCCCTTCCCCTTCGATCTTGTTTCTAATCTCCTCCACCATTTCCTTGTGCTTCCATGTTGGCTCCTTGTTCTTGCAAATGCAATCTATAGCATACTTCAAGTCAGTTCGTATCATATCTAATTATATTGCTGGTCTTATTCCCAACTTTATGTACAGTTAATTATGGTGTGTTATAACAAAACGATACCAGCATAAGAGGTAGCAACTCTAATAAAATTTCCTTCTCTATCCTCTAATTACACATCAACACCTGCATGTCCAGGGTTGCCCAAGGCAGAACCATTAGCGTTGATACAATTAGTTGAGCATGGTTTCGGCTTCCAATTGCAGTGTATATGGTGCTTAGTGGTGTTTCTAACTGGATAAAGTATCTGGATATCCTTCTTAGCTTTAAGAAAAATCTTTAAAGACTTTCATTATTTATTTATTTCTGCTCAATGATAAAACTATTTCTGGCCTGCCAGATTCTCCAAGATATAATACAAAAGTTAGTTTGATCTTCAGAGTTCTGAGAAATGCTAATATATTTTTGGGCAGGCAAAGGAGATTCTAGAGCTGTCATTTCCAATATTGCTGGTGATTGATCTATCAAAAGTTCAAATCCTTTGCAATGAAAAACTAGATGACGAAAGTTCGCTCAAATGGTAAGGAATTTGAGTTTATTTACATAAGGTATTAAATTCGAACCTTATAAATATAAAAAACACCGTTGAAAGAACTATATACTAAATTAATTAAGGTGGGTGATAAGGAGGATAATACTAAGTATGTACTAATCGACATAGTTTTATATATATGAAACTAAATTAATTAAGGATAATGAAGTTGCATTGTGAATATAACTATATACTGTAAATAAAATGCTATACTGTAAATATAAATTTGGATAAGAAAATACATGAATATGTATTGAACTTTAGCTGATTTTGTTTAGATTACAGAGACTTGTTCACAATTGAAACTGACATTGAAATTGAACTGAAACACTCATAATTCATCATTTTCACTATGTTTATACTGAAGT
>JAYMSP010006834.1:0-10962 GCA_036897095.1 Plantago elongata
CCCCCCCCACCCTCCCCACCCCCCCACACACACACACACTCACGAAAGAAAAAGGAGGAATTCTGAAGGAAAGAAGAAATTGGAGATATTCATCTCTTTCCATTCATTAATAACCCGCACCTATCTATCAACACCTTTTTGAGAAATTGTGCATGTACGAATTCATTGTTTGCCATAATTACATGTACTTCCCCTACACTCGCAAAAAGGATATGGTAATGCCAAAATTAGTCATTACGTGAATGCCTAGCTGGTAGCTTAGTACTTCCGGTAGAGCTTATTAATGATCTATAAATGTGATACTGTGTTGTTTAATATTCTATATTTAGCAAATCAGCTAGCTTATTATTAGCTAATCAATTTATGAAACACCTTCATGAAGATCACTAGCTTATTAAGAACCTAATCAGCTAACGATTAGTAGATGGATCATGGTGTAATTAGGCCTATATCTTTAAACATATTCCCATGTTCAACGTCTAAAAACTTCCTGCCTTCAGGTTAAGCCCACCGAAGTAAGCTCCACAGACTTGGATTTTCTGTGCCATACAATTCAGGAGAAATTTTTCGACAGTTCTCATACTCGAAGGATACTCAATGACATTGAAACTTGCATTGGGGGTGACAATCCTATACTGGCGGAAAGGGCAGCAGAGGTCAGCTTATCGAGTGAGATGATTGCAACAATTGGAAAGTGGCTTGGCAACGAGGAAAGAGTGGATGCTATTGTATCTGGGGGTGGTGGTTCTTCTGGGGTATATGCCGAACAGTTGTCGGAGCAATTTCTCCGTGATGGTATATTATCTCTTTGTTAAGTTGTTCTAGTCGATTTCTCTAGAATCCCAATCACAAGGAAGTGTTTTGTTATTTTTTACCTTTTGCACTCCTTTAAACATGGGATATTAAATGTGCAACCCCCCAAAGCAACACTCAAGAAACATACAAGTCTAATGTAAGCCCCGTCTTTTGGGGAATTACCCACACCTCCATTAAATTAGCTGATTATAATTTGCAGTCGATAGATATAGGAAATCGGAATGCATTTATCACATTCAGCAAAATATAATTTAACTCTACGGTTGAATTAACTCAGTTGAGATTTTGTGGTGTGGCATATTAGGTGGCATCCCTCTTCCAGTATTTTCGGAGTGGTGGTTGACTAAAGAAAAATTCACAACAATCGATTCATTCGTTCAGTCTTCGTTTCCTGGTGCTACATATAAAGGTTGCAATGGACTAAGTGTTAAATATCAGGTACATGCTCCCACGATATCCTATATATTCATTAGTCTTAATCTTGATTTTTGGCTGTTGTTAAGTTACACACCAGTGCATGCTCAAAATGTGTGGTAGATGAAATGGCAGGCATAAAATTGAATGATAATGAAAAGTTTTGGGAGTGTTTGTAATTGTCTTCTATAAGACATAGTCCCTCACCGCCTCACGTGCAAATACGAGAAACATGACACTAGGCCTAGGGGATTCTATTTAATTTAATTTGTTTAGTCTACTAGTACAACAATTATAAGAGCAAGATCTTTTTCAATTAGATCCATCTTTGGGCAAGAAGCTTGGTGAATATGCATTTCTTAGAATTATATAGTTTCCATGTGGAATTTGAATTCAGAGAACTAATTCTATATCCATTGCAGCTGCAATATGACGAAGACCACTCCCTTGCCGATGTTTTTGGGCACATAGAAAGGAATAGGTAAATTTTGCTCCTCAGATTATATACTTTCCAGCGCTTTTCTGTGATAATCATGCTTAAATGTCCAACTTCTTTCCACAGAAATTCACTTGGGATAGCAGAGTATAGCATCAGTCAATCTACACTCGAAACAATATTCAACCATTTTGCAGCAAATGCTTGAGGCTGTGGCACAAGCATGCTATCCTTTCTAAGTATATTTGGAGAGGCCTTGCTTATTATGATACAAGGTCTGCCATTTTTCAACCATATCTTGTATCTTGCAAACTTGACACTATTAGTTCCTGTATATAAGATTTTACTAAGTTGATATTAGCTTCAGTTGATCTTGTCTAACATTTGAACTCTTAGAATTCGTGACACATGTAAGGGGTAATGATATTAGCTATCCTTTAACTCTTAGATTTTACCAAGTTGATATTAGTTTTATACGAAAAGTTAAAGTAATGATAAAAAATGAAGAAGATGGGAAAAAGTGTACTCTTAATGATAAAATGTGTAATTTATGACAAAATGTGTAATTCATGTGTAAAATTGATATTGTTTATTATTTGTTAGTGGTGGATAGCTTCCGTTTTTAGTAACGTATGAAGTTTTTGAGTACGGAATAAAAAGATAAATGTATGAAGTTCTGCGGGACGGTGGGAGTATACTTTTACGTACAGTCAATTGAAAGTCTCTTAATATAAGCATCGGTTTCACATATAGCAAGAAGTGATGCATACTATTTATGTTGTTGCAGTTTTTCTTCCTTATCTTTTGACTAGCAAGTAACAAATTGTATATATAATATGGTACTGTTTCTTTGTTGAAAGTGATGCCTTGTGTTCTCAGTTTTCTACTTTTGAAAAATTGTCATTTGACCTATTCAAGTTATATGCTGGGATATTTATATAACAGGCACGAACCTCATGGAATTTCTCTGACGATTTCATACCGAGATAATAACATTTTGTACTTCTGATTGTACATTTTCGTTCTTGCTCCTTGAAACTATATATATAGGTTTATATGAAGCACTTAAGTTCTTAGATGTTACTCCTTTGGATTCGCAGTGGCTGTCTTTTGGCTAGGTTGGTGAAGCTAGTTAGGCTTTCTTCAACTGATAAGAAATTTACTGAATCGAAAGGAACGAAACTGTATGGAACTGAGCTGAACTGAAGTAAATTATAAATTATAACTAAGTAAAGTTGAATTGAACTGAAGTAATATATAAATTGTAATTAAGCAAAGCTAATATGAACTGAATGAAAATGAACTGAATGAGTTTTCGGTTGAAGAGAACATAAACTTAACTGTTAAAATCTTCACCGGTAGTCTTATTGACACAGCCTCAAAACAAATGAAATGTTTATCATCTAAAACAATGTTAAAACTCAAAGTTTAAGTCATAATATGCAAAAGAAAAAAAAGAAAAATTGTAAGAGGTCGAAGTTGTGAATATATCCTGTTCTGTTTTGTTGTTGGAACATAACATAGTGAACAAAATAGAAATTTCATGGAACTTAAACTTGTCCAACTTTGCTATCCACGATGACTAGCTAGCGCCTATATTTATCTATATAAACTTCTAGAATGGTTTTCACGGTCAACCTAGTTGAATGCACAATATTCTTTGCATGACTGAAAGGAATTATCATTTCAATATTCAATTCTAGGTAAGATTTTCACATCTAGAAAGGAAGCCAAGTTTTTATTAAATTGAATAAAATAAACTTTGCCTGGCCTGAAAGTAATTGACTTTGGGAACTGCTTTAGATGAACTCTTTCGTTCTCAAAACCAAAATGTCAAATTCTCTATGCTAATTTCTTAAACAAGGTTCTTGGTGTGGCCAACTATTTTCATGAATTAGGAAAGTTATTATTTGGTGTCACATCATTTTCGCAGTGAAACTTGTAGTACCAGATTAGGCTTGTGAGGAGTTGGTTTTCATTTTCATGATTTCTTTTGGTTATTCTGCTAGGCTGCTAGCGCAAAATACTCCATGAGTATATTAATCGTGTACTCCTATGTGTTATGCATGACCATTAATACTCCATCCGTCCTAAAAAAATTGTAACGGATTGACTTCATTTAGTCTATTACCCTAAATTACTCTTAAAATGTGAAGTGAATGTTGTAGTAAATATAAATACAAACTTAAGATTCGCATGTACAATTTACACAGTGAGATCATGAGCTGTCTCTTCATAGCTCAATATAGACATGTACATTTGCATATAATTATGGGGGAAAAAAGAAAAATAACTCACCAATCAACTTAGTTGCTAGCTAGTATCTTATTTCTGGAAGCATGGGTTTACTTTTTACAATTTATGAAACATTGTAGCACACACAAGATCAACTTTTGTCACTTGCATGATTGTGAAAAAACAACTCTAGCACTGCTAATATCTTCCCTCTTTCTCTTTTTCTCTACTTCATGATCCAATCTCACCCCGAACAGCTTTGGCCCTTCATAAGGATCTTCTGGTTCATCTTCTTCTTTGCGCTCTACATTATTGCATCCACATACGGCTACTAAATGAAGAAGTTCATTGCATTTCTTCTTCATGATCTCGAGCTCCGAACTCAAGAATTCATTTTCTTGCTTGAGTCTCTTGTTCTCGTCGATCAGGTGGCTGAACTCCGATGTGGATGAAGTAGATGACGACCTTTGGTCATCATTATCAGAGTGATCTTTCCCTATGTTCTGCGTTTGTCGTCCATTAGGTTGTTTGGTTGACCATGCCTTTCTTCGTCGGATGTCACAGAGTTGATCTCTTTCGCCTTTGCGAAACATGTCGTTGCTGAACTCCCATCGATTCGTCGCAACTTTCCGAAAACCCTATGTAACATTCCATGAACATCCTACATGTTAGTCGTGCATATATATGAAACCAAAGAAAAAAGAGCATGATTATGAGTTACTGATGAGAAAAGGACATACATAAGTATTAAGCTGCCTAACAAAGCTGGAGAAGTTGCTATGCTTAAAGAGAGTTGGCAGCAAATCTCTAGCAAACTCTGCTGGCTGCCATACCACGAACGCCGTCCCCTCTCCGTTCCACGATATCACCTCGTCGGTTGCCGGATCCTCAACTAGCATGTACGTCTTCAGCAAGAAAGGCGGCGGCGATGCCTTACGGACATACTCCACCAACCCCTTGGAAGTCTCATTAGTACCATCTTGGCTAATAGTTTCACATTCCATAATACTAACAAAGAAAACTTCTAGTAGAGTACTATATTCTTGACTATCTATATGGGTATGGTATGTAAGAAGAGTAGTTTTGTTTTGTATTTATGTGATCTCAAGTGTGGTTAGAAGATGGAGAAGAGAAGAAGGGCAGTTAAGAACTCCCAACCCCAACAATAGAAGCCTAACACGACTCCACAGTTCATGAGATTTGCAAGGTGAGGGAATTTGTTGGAGACAACAGAACAGAACAGATTGATTTTAGAACAAGAGAGAAGGAGAAGTAAGTTTCTCCTTCCTTCCTTCCTTCACTCTCTCTCTAGAACTAACTAGCTAACACACATTTTATATACTGCACCAAGGTATAGTAGTTTCTTTTTCCTATATAAATACACGTGTGTGTATGTTTATAGGCTACATGTCTCTTGTCTTGTTATAATTAATGTCCCGTCCCGATGAAGTATGCTTAAAATCCAGTCTCTTCTTTAAATATTTGTTTTGTTTAACTTGTTTGAACTTCCCCTCAATGACTCACGGTTATGTGTGTTTGGTAGGAACTGATTCCTTGTGCGCGGATATGATATACGAGAAACGACAAACTCAAGACTCGTTGGTTTGAAATTTTTAAAAAGTTAACGTAAATTTTATTGATTTAGTAGAATACCAAAAATTGATGGATCAAGATCCGTTGATTTCACAGAAATTGACAAATATAAGGAAAAACTCTATTTTTTTTAAAAATTATTATCTCAAAATTGTCTTCTAACAATAACCAACCAAGTACTTAATTAGAGAATTTCTAACCAACTAAAATGAAATTTCTAAATCCTAATTAACTATAAGAAAAAGGTAAATATAACAACAAAGTAATAAACTAAAATAAATCACAAAATTATTAAATTGTTGTCAATCTTCTATTCTTTGCCAATACTAGAGCCTTTACACGATTTTGTTTGATCCGCATCATTCTCTTCGTGGCATAAAAGAATCATAATTAGTCGCGTCATTCTTTCCTCTATTAATTACATGACAAACATACGTTGTCAATAAATTGACACACATAGGTGCATGCAAAGCTGGTAACTATGATCTCGAATGTTATATAACTATGTGGATCATGGCAACACCATCTACCTTCCCCAGTGATGAAAGCCACGATGGACCTTTCCTAACACCATATCTTCCAAAGGAAATTGCCGGTACATTTTTTTATCACCTTTCCATTCACAATACACCTCCAATCTTTCACTAGAAGATCTGGACAACTCATGTGTCTTCAATTCTACTTCACTAACTTGAATCCCACATGACAAAGAATAATTATTCATAATTGAGATAAGCCCATCTTGTACAATAGATCTTTTTTCTATTTTCTAGTTCCTCCTCGACCCAAATAATAGCAGTTTCATTCTCTTCATTACTACACTTTTCCTTCGGGTAGTCATCCAAATAGGAGACTTTTTTTCCATTCATCTAGCATCAACGTTCCTCAGTGGTGAAAATTTTCTCGATTTCATCTTGACAATTGACACACAATAAGGTCTTAAATCGGATCATAGTTTTAGCAATATGCTACTTGAGGGCGCACACTATTTAACCTATCAAACTCACACAATTCTGATCTCCACTATTTAGATTGTAGTTAAACGTGTCGTCTTGCCAATGTTTTGTGAGGATCCAATGTGTGAATCAACGAGAAACATGTTCTTTCTTATGTTGGACTTTGTAAATGTTTTATAACTAAAACATGTTATTTCATTTATATGTATATTATAACATCGATATTTTTAACTAAAAAAATAGTAATGCTTCTGCATAACGATCAAGTTCACTGGTCTCAAGTTCATTCTCTAAATTTGGGCCCTCACAATAATCACTCTATATCGAAGTTAGACCGTGAACTACAGGGCGGCCGTGAGTGATCGGGTTTACTCGCTCTGCAACTGATCGAGTGGTTTCGGAGGAGCGGTTGCTGCCCCGCAACTCAGGCAATCGACTCTCCATCTGAGTAGTCGTTTTGGGTCCAGCCCTACACGGCTATGTCCCAGTCCCCAACCATTAGGTTGGGGACACTTGTTTGTTCCAATATGGTTTTCTTTTGAAAAAAAGAATTGAAATAATAAAATAATAGAAAATATACCAATGGTCATATTTTTTCAAAATCTATAAATAGCGATCATTCTTCATGTGTTCTTCACAACTCAAATTTCACCCTTCTTTCTCTCTTTTAAACTGAATACACTCTTAATCAACCTCTCAACTATCATTTACCAGCTAAAATATCTTCTTCACATCACCGAGATGAAACATTTTACCCGAATTTCGACGTCGAATCCGAACACGAAAGGGTGCACGAAGATATCTTTCTTTAAAGTTTCTGGTAATCTTACCGTCATGTTCACCAGTGTTCGATGACCTGCTGAACGGAGTTGCACTTCCAATTCACTTCGAAGTTAACAATCATGGGTACGACATGGATATTATCTTACTGATGAGATCTATCATGCATGGGCGACAATTGTGAAGCCCATAAAAAATCCGGCTACTCACAAAGAGTCCAAGTTTGCAACTAAGCAAGTGGACGTCAGAAAAGATGTTAAGCGTACATCTGGATGTCTTCAGTCACAATTTACCATCATCTCCGCAACCCAATCTTGGCCAATACCATATATACCACTACTTGGTAAGATCACGAATACATGCATTTGTCTGCATGACATGATCGTTGAGGGTAAAGGCACACTTATCTCAACTTCAACAAAGATACCTTACTTGAAGTGGAAGAAGACATGTTCGAGGGAATTAGGTTCACATGTCGGCCTTCGATAATCAACTCCATCGAAGTATATAATGGTGAATGGGCAAGAAATGCACAATAAACTCATTCACTTCGCACCGCAAAGGGATTTGTACATATTTCAGATGACTACTTAAATGATGTTGATTGTACTAGTTGTTTATTTTTTCTACTTTATGTTGTACTCGTTTGTATTCGTATTATGTAATGTTTCACTTTTCTATTCGTATTGAATAAAAAAAATGTTAGTTCCAGAATAAATACAAGCGAATATAAATAAGACAAAATGATATTATCATCAACCGTTCGAGACTTGTTCTTGCATAACCTTAAAACAAATACGTCTCCTCACCTACGGTGCTTGGAGAAATCGTTGTACGTTTGTTTCCTAGGATACATTGGATAAAATCCAACAACCAAGTACACACGTCATTTGGTCTGGCGAACTCAGTTTATGCCTGGATTAGACGTAAATGGTATGGAAGAAGAACACTACAAAAGAAGAAGATAAAGCATTTTGGTTTGTCTTTTCTCTTAAGTGTTGAGACCTATTTATAGGTGAGAAATAGTTCAATATTCAGATGTGTAACATCTAAATATTCATTACACAAAGTAATGGGTGCAAAATTGAATTTTTGTAACTCCTCATTCATGGTGTGTAAATATTCACACGTTGGTCACGCGAACCAGCCGCTTGTGCCTATTTCGTTCTGACAAATCGTACACACCCAAGCTCTACTAGTTTAAGTACAAATCTGACTAGAATTTGCACCCCCACCCCCCATATCTCACAAGGTATTAAATTTACCATACTTTTCTTCACAATTTCCAACTTCTTTTTTCACTTTAAAGTTTTAATATTCATATTAATATAACTATAAACAAAAGTAAAATATTCATGACTTTCTTTTCACTTTAAATTTTTAATATTCACATTAATATAATTATAAATAAAAATAAAATATGTTCACGACTTCAATGGCAACTGCTACCGCAATGGAAATCATAAGACGGTTTGTGACAATTAGTCGATCGCCAAAAATCAGTCACCATAGGTGATGGTATTATCGTTTAGATACAACTAGAATAGGTGTACAAATTTGATTTTTTTGATAAAATAATTTGTATGTCAAGAAACAAGCATTTCAAGATACGGACGTGAGCTCTCGCATTTTTCCAAATTTCCTTCTTCTTGTTTTTTTAATAACGAATAATAAATCTAATTGACCAAGTAGTGACACAGTGTATATTTATTATTATATAATATATGGAAAGTTAGTTACGAGTCTAAGAGACCTATTGAAAAACTCAAAGTCTTCTCATGCAATGCATATCCATCTTCATGTTGGAAAAATTACTAGCATCACTTTATTACGATCCAATTTAAGTCTTCGTTTGGAAGCTATGTTAGATGGCTACTCCACCCATGGAGGGAGGCATTTTTAGTTTTAAAATTGGAGGGGTCTGGTATGCACAATACAATATTTGCTCTCTCCGATAAATTTAATTCTTTTTCATGATTTTCAATAATTTTAAGCCTTTAATCGAAAAATCGACCTTTAGCCATATTGACTGCTGAGGTGTAAACATGATCAAACACACTCCTTCAGTTTTAACTTACACCTCAACGCCACTTAATATTAGAAAAAGGAAATTTTAAAATAAAAATAAAAATTTAAATTTAATTCAAAAATAAAAGAAAGAATATAAAATAAATAAAAATAATTAGAAGAACGCTAATTATTCACAGCCTTAATTTTAGCATTCTTTTCTTCCAGTTCTTTAATTCTTTCCTGCATCTTCTTCATTTTCTCATTTGCCTCCACCATTTCCATATGCTCCACCTTCAATTTATCACTAAAAAAAAGTGATTAATTGAAAGGAAAAAATTCACACTGAAGGTCAAAAATTCCTCACATGAAAACATTAGAGAGGAAGTAACTTCCTCACAGACTTATCACCATAGCCTCCTCACAATAGCCTATAGAGAGGAAGACTATCTGAATGAGAGAAATAGTTCCTCACAATAGGCCCTTGAAAAATTAAAAAAATATAAAAAAAAAATCTAAAAAGACTTGATGGCCAACATGAAGACATAGCATATATATCACAATTTCAATACTGGCTTCCCACCCACCAATATGCAAATATTATTTGATCAATACAATCATAATACTATATACTGCACAAGTTAAACAACATCAACATTCATACAAAGTATTTTCTCATAATCATTACTAATTTTCAAAAACTATCCCTGCAACAACAAGACTTTGCAGGAAGCATTTATACTAGCTGCAAAATCCATCTTCACCTTCCTACAACAAAGAACAACAACAAACTAATCACTTATAACCTATCTCTTCCGTGCAGGTATCTAGCTAGCATGTTAGACCATCTCCAATGGTGACGGCAGTTTTTGCTGCAGTGGTGACGCGTCGTGAATGTCACGTCATTTTTTTTTAATTTACATATTATAAAATTGTTTTGAAATTAATCAAATTGCATTTTATTGAAGACGTCTTTATAATTTATTGAGATAGAACAAACCAGGAATATATTAAAACATATTGTGGGAAATGAAAATCGACAAAAGATAAAATGAAACAAACAGACAACACACCACATCAAAAATAATCAAACACACAACCCCGACTGGAGAAGACTCATTTTCAATGTAACCTCCAAATATGTTCCATTAAGTCATTTGTTAGCTGGGTGTGCGTGATTGCACTATGTATCCGACGTAAATTGGTCATGTATTCCGGGATAGTATTTATTGTAGACGGTGCCCGACGGATACGAACTCCTTCAATGAGATCCGGCACTTGCTCACGAGTATCTTGTTCGAGCTGTTCAATTTCTGCGTCATAGTTTAGGTATTTGTGGCGCACATCTTCAACTATCATGTTGTGGAGTGTTATGCAACAATTCATAATCTTGATGAGCATGTCTTTGTTGTGCGCAAGTGCCGGATTGCGTATAATTACAAACCGTGCTTGCATAACTCCGAAAGCACGTTCCAAATCTTTGCGGCAGGACTCTTAAAGCTCGGAGAACTTGCGTTGTTTGTGAGTTACCGGATTCGGGATGGCAGGAACAAACGTAGCCCAAGGTGGGTAGATCTCATCGGTTAGATAGTAAGACAAGTTGTATTGACGACCATTCACCTCAAATTCGACCTGATGGGCCGTGACGTTAAGGATATCGTCGAACACCGGTGAACGTTGCACGATTGATAAGTCATTGTATTTTCCGGAAACCCCAAAGAATGA
>JAYMSP010006835.1:0-10961 GCA_036897095.1 Plantago elongata
TTGCTGGACCTAATTTTGTTTCTTTCTGTTTTGAGCTACTGATGGTGTTTGTGAACTAGTTAGTCAAGTTTGTTGTTAGTTATGAAGGCTTTGTATGATCTGGTGGTGAATTCTTACTGGTTTTCAAAAGTGATGCTAAGTTTCCATAAGATGGGTATTATGGAGTTGAGAATTTGAAATTGCTTGCATTGTGATTTAGTGACTTAGGATTTAATTGGATAATGGTTGCAACTAAATTACTAAATGACTACGTGACTACGTGCCTAATTGATATGACATGTTAGGATTGTCTGGGGTAAAATTTCGAGAGTCTTTTAATTATTTTTAGCATCGAAGTTAAGAAAGTATTGTCTATTGGCCAGGAGTAACGAAGTTGCATAGCATACCCGACTGCAAGGTGAGTGATGACTGGCTTCGGCGTCAGGCCTTGGGAAAAGCTAAATCTTTTTCGTTTAAATTCCATTGTTCATCTGCTTCCTGAGCTATCTGTTTGAAACCACCTTGTCTTTGCGACGATACCCTGACTAACCCGACCCAAGTACTAACTGCGAGTTTAATTAATATTGAGTATCTTGGAACCGGAATCCTGCACGTGTCTTGATTCTGATTTGTTAGCATGCTATTCCTGTTATATCGTGAAATTGCATCTTGATCATGTTCTGTTATTCCACATGAAATGCATTGCACGAAAATGATTTTGAAAGCTACCACACACTACTTGTTTTCTGAAAAATGGGGAAACCGTCTTGGTTGACACCGTCGGCCTCTAGTTTGTGATGCTAGAATACCAAACAGCCGGAATATCATGTAGTTTGTGAAGTTGGGATATCAAACAGCTGAAGTATCATCTAGTTTGTGAATCTAGTTCGTGAATCTAGTTTGTGAAGCTGGGGTATGTACCTTGCAACATGTTATTAAAGCTGGGTGATGTCACCTGCAGCAGTATCATTCTAGTTCGTTCCTAGTTTCCCCGTGTTTTAAAAAAAAATGCTTGACTAGCTTGACGTGGTGGTTTGCTGTACTGAACATGTGCATACCCGCATTTCATGCATGCTTGATTATCCTCACTAAGTCGTATGACTGACCTTCTCTCGTTTCAATAATATTTTTCCCAGGACAAGAGCACGAGGAGAGGTTCGGGTAGATAGACTGACAAACCGAGTGTAGACTTTGTACCGCTGCCACTTGTTAAGACGTGTGTTTCTTTTATTACCGAATCATAACATTATATTCTGGTTGTAATAAATATTACTTTTGATATATCGAAGTATTTGGAAGTCGGCATATTCCCTGACGTCCGGACCAGGTCGGGGCCTTACATACATACTCCTTTTTAGATTCCCTTTATAAATTCAGATTAATCCAATTGAATTGTAATATTAGGATGCATTACATCTAAATTCCCTTTTAGATTCCCTAATAACACTTAAATCCTTCTTAGTTGAACAATAACAACGCAGTCCCTGTTAGATATAACCTAATTACATCGAAGCTCACGAATTTGACTTTCGACGTTTTAATGTTGATAGTTCTGTTTTGCCCTTGTCTAATTCTCATATTTTGTAAGCTACCAAACAACCTTAAGGAATGGGTTTCACGTGACTTGCACATGTGGACCCATATGTAATTGATTTCAAACAATATGTTGTTTTATGTAATTAATTGGTATATAGTCATTATTTTTTTTTTTAAAAAAAAGTAGTCGTTGGAGGCGGTTGGAGGGCTGTTTATACATATGTTTTGATCTTTTGGGCTATTTTTGCAAGTGAAAAAATTGTATATGACAAATAAGGCTTCAAGTGAACATCCGACTAATGTTGTTATTCGTCCAATTTGTAAGAATTCAATTTGTCATAAGAGTACTGTTTTATTCGTAATTCAAGTTGTTGGAAGCCTATTTATACTGTTATTATTTTTAGAAACGATAATTTTTTTTTATTAATAGAGCCAAGAGCACGAGTAATGCTCTCAACGGATAATTACAAGATAAACATATATCACATCGTCGACACCATACATTAAGTAGTAGCCTACACCCAAAGAATATTCAAAATCAATACATAAAAATGTAATGACATCAATGTCTCAAAAATTTCCATCACCGGGGAGTAATCAATCTGCTTTTCAACCTGCTCACTCATAGCCAAATGTATATGTACAATCATCACTGAATCTCAACCTTTGTCTTGTTTTTGGCTGAGTAAAAATTGTATATGTGATATATGGCATCAAGTGAAGATCTAATTAGTTTTGTTATTCGTCCGATTCATAAGAATTCAATTTTTCATAGACGTACCATTTTATCCATGATGTCCGGACGTGACTAGAGGCAGATGCGAAAAAAATTGTCAGGGGTTGCACTTTTTTAAAATACAATACTATCTCAACGTTTATATTTAATAAATAATTTTAAAATTGTAAATTTAGAAATAAATTTATATAGTATTATTAAAATAAATGTCGTGGTATCATTTAGTAAATTTTTTTAGAAAAATCTTAGTTTAATTTATTGAATATGGAACCGACCATATCCTTCCCATCTAAATGTTTGACATGCTCACACAAATATATATAATCGAGACTTTGATGATTATGATCTATTAATTAAGCACCATCTTTTTTAATTGAGTAAACATGTGCAAATTTATTGTTAATAGAACCAAAAGGTTGAGAAAATCGAATATTTAAACAAGTAATACATGATAAAAATTTATGTTAAACAAAAGAATGCAAAAGAGAGCAACAAAAAGTGCATGAATAATGTATATTAAAGATTATGAATAATTATAAATGAAAAATGTAGGGTATATAATTAAATTAGTTATCAATAGCTACTAAACGGATAAAGAAAATAAATAATAAAAAAATAAATCGAAATATAATGACTATATTTTAATTTCATATGATTATTTAATATTCTATATCAATTACATATTCTTCTAAGGCAGTGTTTGTTTTGTCAATTTATAAAATTAAATTTTAATTTGGTCAAATACTAATTCGCGAAAAGGACCTAAGTATAATTATTTAATTAGCGAATTGTTAGATAAAAACGAGAATTCCGCAGGGTATATGTAATTGACTCATATATATATTATGTTCTCTTTAGAAAAAAGAAGAAATTATTAAATTAAGTCCTTTTTCTTTTCTTTTTCAAGATCGATAAACTAAAGTCCCGGTTGAGTACAGCTTGTTGCCTAGCACATCAGTTTTAACAAAATGGAGTAGCTTCCTCCCACTAGTAATTGATAGACTTTTGTATAGTCAAACCATCAATCCTTACTTTTCTTGTTAATAACATCTTCATGTAACTTGAAAATAAATAGAGTGCTAATATTCGTTGAGAAAATGGCATAAATGATAAATACTCCCTAGCAATCCAATAATTCTTTTTAGAAAGTTACCATCTTAAGGAGAGTTAATTAAATATTAATTTGAGAGTAGTATAATATTAATAAATTGTAAGTGAATGATAAAGTAAATAATAGAGTGAATAAAATGATGATAAAATATGTGAAATAAATAATAAAAAATTAGTTAGTGGGATTAACAATTTTCTTTCTTAAGTTAGAAACTTCTTACCGTAACAAGAAAAAACTTTAGAAATTCGTAAAAGTAGGGAGAGAATAATTTATATAGTTTTGACAAATGGAGTACATGATTTGAAAGTCATGACAAGATTAGTATATATGTTTTTCCCATTAAATTTTATAAATATAGACCTTATATTTTCCCATCTGTTTAACAAACATTATAAGTATGTTGATTTTTATCGTGCGTGTTCAATCGATTGAGCCACAACCTTTTACATCCATTAAAATAAAGGTGCCACCTTTTTTTTATATCAATAACATTTTCAGTCCATTAAATTTTTTTGATTTTAACTTTAAATTGTAGAGTGTTACTGTGTAAACATGACCTCCAAACCATGTACAACATGTTGCCAAGACCATCTAAGTTATGTACCATATGTGTCATTTTTTCAATAGCCATTTTTGCAAACATCCAGCTCTTGTTCAGTAACATTGTTTACCATAAATTAGATATATCATCCCAAACACAATCAATCATGATCATAACAAAGTTCCTTATTCTGCCAAGTCTTGTATTTATGTTACTGTAGCGCCAATTCTCATTTATTCTCAACCACCAGTGCCAAGTTTTCTAGTAGCATTACCTAGCTAACTGCATTGATCGATGCGGTGACATAAGCATTCCGTTCCGTTCAGCACCACACCATATTGTTACAGAAGTCGCCGTTACTTACAACACAAGACTCATCAGTAAAACTGCACACAGATCTAGATGTAAACATAGTTATATTAATTAAAAAAGGAAGTCGTTAGGAACTTAATATGGGTTTTACTTCTCAAATGGACTATTGGGATTTTAACTAGATAGATAGTGGTCTGGATTGGATGCTCTTGCTGATTATTCCAATGTTGCTCTCAAAGATAGGGACTTGGTAGTTGATTACATCGATCAGGGTAGATGAAATACACAAAAACTTCTGCATTATCTTCCTTTAGAGGTTGTGCATGAAGTTTTGTGTATTCCAATTCCTATTACTTGGGCTGTAGATCAGGTGGTTTGGAGCCCGAACTTTGATCGAGTTTTCTGTATAAAAAGTTCTTATAATCACTTGATCAAAGAAAATAATCCTCTCAAGTGTGATTGGCCCTGGATGCAGGGACGGACCTACATTGACGCAATGGACCGCAATCGCTACCCCTCGATTTTTTACGTAAAATTACTGTTATATCCTTTTTACAAAATATAGTAAATATGTATCTATATTATATATGCAGAATAATAATTACATGTGCTCTGATAGTTGAGTGGTTGTGAATTGTAGTTAGTATTAGGATACTTTTGAAGGTCTTGGTTTCAAGTCCCAGTAATAGCAGGCCTTTTTTCCTTTTTCTTTTTGTTGCATTTTTTTGATCTTTTAATATAGATACATTATTATGATCAAAATTTTTAATTTTAATTACTTTTCTTTTAAAATTCAATATAGGTATATAATTATAACAAATATATATTTCAAATTAACTCACTACGTGTTTTAATAAGTTTTTGCTTTAATTTATCTTTACCTTTTTAATTTATTGTCTTAAAATCTTATTTCTTAAATATTATTCTAAATCCCATGGCAATAAAAAAAATTCAAGATTTACTACAATTACATTTTCGTAATACACTAATTTCTTTAACAAGAAAAACAAAATAAATGAAGTACATCATATGCTCATTTAACTAAATTATAAAATTAGCTTTAAATTTGGTATAAAAATATATTCGTGTATTGTATCTCTCTATACATTGTATTCTAATTTAATTTCTTATCAATGTATCTTTTTGTTGTAATATAAAATAAAATAAAATTAATATACTAATAAATTTTAATGTTATATTATAAAAAAATTTCGCTACCTTTGAATTAATTTTCTGCGTCCGTCCCTGAATCTAGAACCTTCACACTGTTCTAAGAGCGAGATTTTTCTTATGGATTTTAGTTTGGGATAAATTCCCTACTACTCTCAATCTTTGGAAGAAGGGGATAATTGACTCTCCTTTGTGTGGGTGCTGTCAAATTCATGAGGAATCTGCTGATCATCTCCTTTTACATTGCTCTATGTTAAAGATTTAATCAGAAGTCATGTTCGTCATTTGAATGGAAATGTGCAGAAAGCAACTGATGTTATTTTTACTTAGGGGAAACATGACAAACAATCAATTGCCATTTTCCACCTTTGGTGGATTATCTGGAAATGTAGAAATGAGAAAGTTTTTAATCAGTGTGATATTAATCTCACTGCTTTGGATTGGAAATTCAGGAAGTTTCATAGTGAGGTTGTTGATTGTGAAACCAGGGACCCTGTTATCAAACAAGCCTTTCTTATATTTGAACACTGATGCTTCTATTAAGTTAAGTGACAAAGCAACAGGAATAGGTTGCATTATTAGGGATTCTAAGGGAGATCTAGTTGTTGCCGGAGCAGCTCATTTGGGCAGAACTGAGGTTAACATGGCTAAACTGCACCCCATAAGATCAGGGATTTTACTTGCTATTAATGCAAAAGTTTATAATCTCCATATTCAAACTGATTCTAAATATGCAATTTCTTGTTAGCGTAGGGAGAAAGAAGCACAATGGCCATAACAACACCTAATTCAGGACATCCTGCGATTGCATGACCATCTTCATCAAGTGAAGACATGTTTTGTGTACCGGGAACAAAACAGTATTGCAAATTGTATTCCTAATTTTGCTTGTTCTCCGGATTTTGCTTTAGACTCCAATAGTTCTAATTTATCTTTAGGTCTTTCTTTCAAGGTTTGGAACTTTTGTCCACCCCCCCCCCCCCAAGTTGTGGCAATGAATGGGGAATATGTACTAAACTAAATCCGGATCCATCAGAGAAAACTTTGTTATCATAATAGAATTATGTGTTCTCTCTCTATAGATTGCAAGGTGAAAGATATCATCTATTTTTCTATGACTATAAATAAAAGTTCTGGACAAGTACTCGCACGGGTTGGCCTCTACACCCTTACCCGTATTGAAATGATGAATTACGTATTATTTCTATATAGATTGTGAGGACAAAGATATTTAATATATTTATATTCGAAGAAGATGTAAAATCATATAACACGACATGTTTATTAACTTCGACATTTTATTATACAAGATATTAACTAGTAGAATTATATGTGAGATTTAGATATTTATATTAATCTTGAGGACCTTATAAATTGAAAACAAAGCTTATCGACGGAAGCTTATGTGGAAATTTAACTAGTCCATGTTGAATAGCTTGTTGCCCCCACTAGTAAATCCCTCAGTCCACATCATTCTCTCTCACACTCTGACGACACAATCTATAGATAACTTATCCAAATATATTATAAACAAACAATCATTTATGTTATTAGTTAACAAATTTATAGTTATTAATGGGATACATTATTTATAATATGAAAAACATAAATATTATATATATAATATTTAATTAATAACAACAATAATTTATTTTTGACAATATGTCAGTTTCTAAATAAATTAATTAGAGATTCAGTATATAGACAACTTCTACTAGAGTTTTGTGAGGTCAAGCCATCACTCCCTACTCTTTCTGCAGTTAATAAATTCCAAACCATGTTCACCTCTACACAATTCCATAATATCTCAAATCTCAATCACGAACTTGAACATAAATTCATGGGTAAATAGCTATTTTTGCAATAGTACTTAATCAGCTTAATATTATGTTTACTTTAAAAAAGAAATAGACATTTTTTTAATCGAACGTACTTTCATTATCCAAAAATAAATACAAAACATAAGACGATCAAGAAGGATCCAGCGTAATGGTCAATGATAACATATCTAAAAAGCACCTACACTACCAAGAGGTTCCCCAACATGGATCTTCAGAGGCTTTCCAAGCTTTATAAACAATATTATCAATAATTTTTCTATCAATACGACTACTCTCTAAAATCCCAAGCTAGATAATTAGCAAAGCAATAGGAATTCCTAAAAATCCAAGTTTTATAATCAGTTTCGGTGAATGCTAGTATGAGGAGTTTAGCGTGCCATGGCGCAAAAGCCAAATCAGTTCAACGTTCCGGTTTCGCATATTGTGTGAGAACCAACTTCCAAATCGTAGTTTTCACACTACATTCGAACATGATGTGGTTTTGTGATTCCCCGGATGGACAGAAGCATCATCTTGCATCCTGTAGCAGTCCATGGTGATGCAATCGTTCTTTGTTGGCTAATTGATCATGGCAGGCTAACCTAGTCACCAGTTGTGCCCGAGGTTGAGCCTTATTCCCCTAAAACATAGCTTTCCACGGCACCACACCCCCTGAATGTTGCAGTCCTCGATAGATGATAACATTTTTGAACTTCGGGAGTACCATCATGGCATTCCAATTGGGGTTGAGGAGGGTAAGAGATTGACATTTTAGTAAGAGCTTGGAGCATCCACACTCATCACATTGTCTTGTGGCATAATAGATGTGTACCCATTTGATTTGATTCAGAGGTTGTCTTGCTTTCCACTGAGATTCTACAACAGTTTCAATATGCAAGCTCTATTCTAGTCATGTAAATCTATGATGTTTAACCCACCCTGGGATTTAGGTTTGCATACTTTCTCCAATGCTACCGGAGATTTACGTGTGATAACCTCACTATTAGACCAAAGAAAAAATCTGCAAATAGCTTCTACATGATGCAAGACACATTCTTGGGAAGTGGAAAACATTGGAGCCCATAATTTGCTACGACAAACAACACACTCTGGATTAATTGTAATCTTCCCGCATAGCTAAAGAGTTTAGCACTCCAGTGTCGAATCCATGCCACTATCTTATCAATCAGAGGTTGACACTAGCCTATCATGAGCTTCCTGCTAGATAGAAGAACTCCCAAATACCGGAAGGGGAGGGAGCCTTCATGAAATCTCGTGATATGTTGAATCCTCTCCTTGCTCTCGGCATCCACGACCCCATAGTAAATGTGGTATATTTGCGGGTTAACCTTTAACCCCGTGGCTCGTGAGAACTTATCAAACTTATCCATCAGTAGTTGAACCGAGATAGGATCCCTACGTTAGAACTACAGAAGGTCATCCGCGAATCTGAGATTGATAATATGTAAGCTCTCGCATCTAGAATGGAAATTAAAGTCAGGGATGCGTCTCAAATCCTATAAAGTCCTATACAGATACTCCATCACCAGGACAGAGAGAAAAAGGGAGATGGGATTGCCCTGGCGAAGCCCCCTCTTAACATGTAAACAAGGTGAAGCAGTACCATTAATCATATGGCGATAAGATACTGCAGTGACACAAATCATAATCCATTTGACGAACTAAGAAGGAAATCCAAGTTCACTCAGAATACTACTGAGTCCAACCCATTCCATTGTACCGTATGTCTTTTGGAGATCCATCTTCATCATACACTTAGGAGCCCCATTCTTCCTGCTATAACCCCGCATTAGTTCATATGCCAACAAAAATATAATTATGAATCTATTGCCCTGGAATAAAAGCTAATTGACTTTCATGCACAAGTCTAGTGGTGAGAATCTTGGATACAATCTTGTAGAGTGTAGTGCAACACGAGATGGGACGTATTAGACCAAAATTGGGACTCTTATTTGTAAAATCAATGGGTTGGACCAAAATTGTTGTAGTGAATGATCATACCAAAGTTTTTTTATTCTTACACTTGTAGCATTCCTTGTAGCTGTAACACCAAATCTCATTTATGCTCAACCACTAGTGCCAAGTTTCCCAGTAGCATTACCCAACTGCATTGATCGATGCGGGAACATAAGCATTTCGTTCCCATTCGACACCACACCAGCTTGTTACAGAAGGCGCCGTTACTTGGTCACTTGCGATGAAACTAATAGTCCCCCAACTCAGTTTCAACTAACCGACAACCTTGAAATCCTGGAAAGCAATCTGGCAGGGCAGCTTCGAATTATGTAGGAGTAGCAAGACGATGCTATTCCGGGGGCGATGTTTCTATTCAGAATTTGAGCACAATAATATTGTCGATTAACATGGAAATCTACGACACTGCAAACTCATTCATTGTTTATTGGTTGTGATAGTTACGGGTACATGTCTGGTAAGCAATATATTGGTCTATACTACAATACATGTAACAGCCCGGGATCTGGTTCAGACGTCAAGGGTTGTGCTGAATATTCCAAATACATATTTATTATTAAAATATCAAAATATTATCCGTTACAAACCATATGTACAGGATAATTTAAAACAGAAAACAGAAACACACATTCAAACTTAAGATTCCAGCAGCGGAGACTGATCAAGTCCGTCTGTCGGTTTTACCCTGTCCTGTCATCGTGCTCAAAATCTGGGAAAGCAAAATATTGGAAACATGGAGAGTATCAGTCACTAGGACTCAGTGAGGACACTCAGGCATGCATGAATGTGCGTATGAAATGCAACAGTACAGTAAACCAACACACTTGCTGATCAGGCAGTAATTTTTGAACAATGGGGAAACCGCAAATGGGAACAGGACAGGATCGCTACAGGTATTCCACCCGGCGATAATAACATGAGGTGTCGTGGCATGGAGATCTATCCAACGGCAGTGGGTGCAAGTACCGCGGCATTGGATCCCACTCGACGACGGTAACAATATGGGGTCGTGGCATGGTGATCCACCCAACGACAGTGGGTGCAAGTACCGTGGCATGGTATCCCTACCTGACGACAGTAACCGTAACAGTAACAGTAGTGCTGCAAGTGACATCACTCAGCTAAACAGGACGTGAACGATTTCCCAAAACAGTTTTAGTGTGTGGTTATAATTTCAGGAAAACGGTTTTCGTGCAATGCAATGCATGAGGATCAAAAACAGGGGAAATATGCAGGTTCAGTAACAGTAACAGTGAGCAGGATCAGTATTAGGAGCAGTAACAGTATCAGTAAACAGGATCAATAGACATGACTCGGTGTACAGTATAAATCAGCAATTGGAGCAATAAAATGTGAAGTCAAAATAGGTGGTGTATCCTAAGTACAGGTCATCTATAGCTTATACAGTTAGAAACCTAAATCGGTAAACACGATAAGGAGACAGGACTAGGTGTACAATATTAATCAGCAATTGGGTTAATAAAATGTCAAGTCAATACAGGTAAGGTTCCCCAATACAAGTCATCTACAGTTTACAATTAGGAACCAAAATCAACGGTCGAGTCGCAGTTAGTAAGTCGTTGTCCGGTGGCCGCAGTTGGGGTTAGACAGTCAAGCACATAAACAGGTACATGAATGAAAGTGCGAGGAATGAATAGTAACAAACTTTCCCAGGGCCGGATGTCGAAGGCCAGCTATCACTCACCGTATGTATCGAGTGCGTCAGGAGCTTCCGAAGTTCCTGATAAACAGATAAACAAT
>JAYMSP010006836.1:0-10957 GCA_036897095.1 Plantago elongata
AGATGCTTGGACGGGAACAAAGGAGGCATTGACCAAGTCAACATGGAGAGATGGATGATAATGGCCATTCTCCAGAAAGAGCTGAAGAACAGAGACAACCCCTTTAATTAGGGGAAGTATCTGTTCATGAAATTTGTGAACAAGGTCAATGAGTTTGAGCCCAAAGTTGTTAAAGGCAGTGCAGATACCAAAGCCAACATGCACTATGGCCTGAAAATTTGCTACATTTAGGAGAAATATGGAATTGTTCTCAAAGAGCACAAGGAAATTCCAGTGACCAGCTCTATGTATAGACATGCATATGAGGATGCCTTGAGGCAATTAGCCAAGGATGAGTTGGTTGCTCAGAGCGAAGGTGTACCAGAAGAAGAGGTACAGGTTGAGGTCCCATTTGCAAATAAACCAAAGTCTAGGAAGAGGATTCATCTAGTAATAGAAGAAACTCCTAAACCAGAAAGGAACTCAGGAAGTTGAAGCCCAGAGACCCCTTCCAGCTCAGAAGGACTCAGCTCAGATAGGAGATCCTCGAGCTTAGGCAACATGCCAGAGGTTTCTGTAAGCGAGCACAATTTGATCAATGAATCAGTACCAGACCTCAATATGTATTCTGATGATGACGATGTGCCACTTCTTCTTGCTCTCAAAAGATCAAGAAAAGAAACTCATGGTGGAGCCTCTAGCTCAGCTTCACTGCCTTAGAAAGCAAAAGTTGCAGTGGTGCAATCCTAGAAAAGGTAGATGAAGAAGACACACACCAACAGGACGAAGAAGTTTTGGTGAATGTTGACAAGTTGATGGAAGATGCTGACCTTGCTTCCACAATCCAGTTGCCAACAAACTTCATTGCTGAAGAAATTTATGCATCTGTGCAGGTTCCTCAAACTTCTGAAATGGGTATTTAGAATGTTCAAGCAGAGGAAAGGTTCGAAGTTGAGCGTTGGATGATGATGACCATTCTCCAGAATGTTCTAACCGAGAAGAGGATTTACAAGTTCAACCTGAAGCACTTCAGGCCCAAGAAGAAACACAAGCAACAGAAGAAGCTGCAAAGCTTTCTTCAGAAAGAGAAGAAGAGGCTCCACACGCCTCAACACCAAAACAATTTGAATCTTCTACACAGGTATAGTCAGTTTCTGAAGGTTATGATTCTTTTCTTACTTGTATTTTATTGAGTATACTAACTTGATAAATGTTTCTAGTAGACGCAAACTGAGAAAGAAGAGCAAGTTGAGGAAATTGAACCATCGTGAGAATCCCACTCCCTAAGAAGGGGATAAGCTAAGGGTTTCCACCTCGAATGATAGATCGAGGAAATTGAACCATTGTGAGAATGCCATTTCCAAAGAAGGGGGGAAGCTAAAGGTTTCTACCTCAAATGGTAGATGGAGTAAATTGAACCGCCGTTAGATACCACGCCCAAAGAAGGGGAGAAGCTAATGATTTCTATCTCGAATTTTAGATCGAGGAAATTGAACCATTGTGAGAATTTCATTCCAAAATAAGGGGAGAAGCTAAAGGTTTCTAACTCGAATGGTAGATCGAGGAAATTGAACCATTGTGTGATAATCCCACTCCCAAAGAAGGGAAAAGCTAAACGTTTCTAACTCGAATGGTTGATCGAGGAAAAATTAAACCATCATGAGAATCCCACTCCCAAACAAGGGGAGAAGCTAAGGGTTTCTACCTCGAATGGTAGATGGATTAAATTGAACCTTCGTGAGAATCCCACTCCCAAAGAAGGGGAGAACATAAGGGTTTCCACCTCGAATGGTAGATCGAGGAAATTGAACCATTGTGAGAATGTCATTTCCAAAGAAGGGGGGATGCTAAAGGTTTCTACCTCAAATGGCATATGGAGTAAATTGAACCATCGTTAGAATCCCACTCCCAAAGAAGGAGAGAATCTAAAGGTTTCTACCTCGAATGATAGATCGAGAAAATTGAACCATCGTTAGAATCGCACACCCAAACAAGGGGAGAAGCTAAGGGTTTCTACCTCGAATGGTAGATCGAGGAAATTGAACCATCGTTAAAATACCACTCCTAAAGAAGGGGAGAAGCTAAGGGTTTCTACCTCGAATGGTAGATCGAGGAAATAGAACTATTGTGAGAATGTCTTTTCCATAGAAGGGGAGAAGCTAAAGGTTTCTACCTCGAATGGCAGATGGAGTAAATTGAACCATCGTTAGAATACCACTCTCAAAGAAGGGGATAAGCTAAGGGTTTCTACCTCTAATGGTAGATCGAGTAAATTGAACCATTGTGAGAGTGACATTTCCAATGAAGGGGAGAAGCTAAAGGTTTCTACCTCGAATGGTAGATGGAGTAAATTGAACCACCGTTAGAATACCACGTCCAAAGAAGGGGAGAAGCTAATGGTTTCTACCTCGAATTTTAGATCGAGGAAATTGAACCATTGTGAGAATGTCATTCCCAAATAAGGGGAGAAGCCAAAGGTTTCTAACTCGAATGGTAGATCGAGGAAATTGAACCATTGTATGAGAATCCCACTCCCAAAGAAGGGAGAAGCTAAACGTTTCTACCTAGAATGGTCGATCGAGGAAAAATTACCATCGTGAAAATCTCACTCCCAAACAAGGGGAGAAGCCAAGGGTTTCTACCTCGAATGGTAGATGGAGTAAATTGAACCATCGTGAGAATCCCACTCCCAAAGAAGGGGAGAAGCTAAGGGTTTTTACCTCGAATGGTAGATCGAGGAAATTGAACTATTGTGAGGATGTCATTTTCATAGAAGGGGAGAAGCTAAAGGTTTCTACCTCGAATGGCAGATGTAGTAAATTAAACCATTGTTAGAATACCACTCCCAAAAAAGGGTAGAAGCTAAAGGTTTCTACCTCGAATGGTAGATCGAGGAAATTGAACCATTGTGAGAATGCCGTTTCCAAAGAAGGGGAGAAGCTAATGGTTTCTACCTCGAATGGCAGATAGAGTAAATTGAACCATCTTCAGAAAGCTACATGCATCCGTTGAGACTACATGACGAACTATAGTATACTGCATTTAATTTTGTACATAAATCCCGCTATCCTTCTGTAAAACTCTCTGAAAAGAGATATACGCATGGGAGTACTAATTTCAAGATATGAACGGATTGAATTTGAAATATGTCTAACGGATACTATTCAAACGACTATCAAATTCACCTATTAATATCACCACTTAGAAGCTAAGAAATACACACACGACTTACACTCATATCTACAATCAAGCAAGTAACATATGCACGTCCGGGATATCAACTCACTTCAAATTCCGTCAGAATTCCAAAATCCGTGATCCAAAAGTTCAAGCAAAATAAAAGGGGGAGATGGAGCAAACAAATCAGAAGAACTCCAACGACCCAGAAGTTACTCCATATATGTTTCAAGAGCCCCAAAACATCATATAACACCAGCTCAGACAAAAGAAAATGCAAAAGTGACTCTCCAAAAGGAAATCCCTTATAGCTCTCATAATACAAACGACAAGCTTGAGACTTCAATGATTTCAAGACTTTCTGACAACAACTATTTAAGCATTTAAGGAGACCCATTTCACCAAGTTATACAAGAACAGAGAAGAACATGGAAATTCTAAAATGAAGGTAGAAACCATACCCGAAACCACGAACTACGTGTCCCCTCCATTTCCTTCTCTACCCACTACAGCAGTCGCAAGAAACAAAGAATTCCGACCACCACCCTCTCTTCTTCCGGTCACACTGCCACGAGCTTCCTCCTCACACTGACTAAAATAAATCATCAAAGTTGGACCTCAAGCTCAACCCTCTCAGATAGGTAAAATAGAAATCGACAAAATAAGAGAGAAATAAGAGCACGACACTCACTAGAAAGCTTCAATTTTGGCCTACTCTCACCGGAAAATAGAGAATTCTGGTTGAAATACACACCTCAACCACACTAGCAGCTCCCCTCTCTTCTCCGTTCATTACTACCAGTTGGTTCAAAGCATGACAAAATCCAACTCGCCAGAAAACCAACCGAAAAAGCTCAATCTCCAGTTGCCTTTTTCACTCCATGAGCAAACCCACCCGGAAACTCAGAATTCCGGCAAGTCTCTTCAGTCCAAGCGACCGACCTCCAGCTGCGACTCACTCTCCCTTCTCGCCTCTTCACCCGCTCTCCACCGCACTCTGCCCGAGACCCACCGGTAAGCTCGAGATTCGGTCGATACCATCACGCTGCCTCCCGCTAAGCTCTCTCTCTCTCTCTCTCTCTCTCTCTCTCTCTCCGCCAAATCCACCCCAGTCCTCAGACCTGCTCACACTCGCCAAATATCAAAGTCAGAATGTTGGAAATTATTGAGTCAGATGGATGACTGCGGTAGGGGTGAGGAACGGGAGAAACCACATCGAAAATGGAGAAGAAAGGGGAATTATCGATTTTTGGCTGAAGAGTGAATATATTGGTTGTTGTGAAATGTGACTTTTGTTGGGGTTATGTGAGACAAATTTCAAAATCTAGTGTTTAGACCTCAATTAAATAATATATCAATATTACAATTCAAAGAGCTATTAAAATTCACTTAAATTTCAGGCAAGCCAACACATTTCAGGCAAGACAATACATTTCGGACAAGTCATCTTATCTACGTCAACAAGTTACAATGTTACTTGACGGACTAAAATTGCCCTCATCGAAGTTTTCCTCTACAAGCTTCCATCTTGCTTGATGGACTAAAAGTTTCTTGCCTACAATTTTCTGTCAGCAAGTTACCATTTTGCTTTACATACTAAAAGTTGTCCGCCTAAAAAATTTATATCATCAAGTTTACATCTTGCTTGACATACTAAAAGTTGCTTGCCTACAATTTTCTGCCATAAAGTTTTCATCTTGCTCGACGGGCTAAAAGTCGCTTGCCTACAATTTGTTGTCATTAAGTTTTTTATCTTGCTTGAAAGACTAAAAGTTGCTTGGCTATAATTTTATGTCATCAATTTTCCATCTTGCTTGACAAACTAAGGTGGCCTGCCTCCAAATTTTATGTCATCAAGTTATTATCTTGCTTGACGGACTAAAAGTTGGCCGCTTCCAAAACTTTATGTCATCAAGTTCCCATCTTACTTGACGGACGAAAGTTGTCAACCTTTAAATTTTTCTGTCAGTAAGTTCACATCTTGTTTGCAGACTAAAGTTGCCAATCTTTAAATTTTCCATCAGAAAGCGTTCGGCTCGCTAGTTCGAACCATCCATCATGAAAATTTCCGTCTCCGGACATCCATCACACTAGGTTGGCATTTCCAACTATGAGTTCCTGTCATTAAGTTTCTACATAGCAAGCCCGACTTACTTTTGTCGAGCTAACAACATGATCACTACAAGTGAATTCCATCTTTTTGACGAGTATGTGTCCTTATCGATGAGCTTACAATCTGTTATTCTAGTGCGCCCAATGAATAATTGATACTTTTAAAGAAGCGTAACGACATACACCTAAGACTCAGTGTGCATCGCTCTGTTGGGCACATATCTTCTAATCTCCGACTCGAGACACTCGACTCGAAGAATGGGGGACAAACTATATTGGCCAAAATTCGCTCTTCAAACAAGACTTACAAATCGGTCCATCAAAGCCACGGTCCAATCCAAGGTCTTTAAATGAGTCCATCTCAGCATCATGTGCGGGTTGGGCTCCAAGAGGCCACCGAATCATGCCACCTGGTGGAGTCGTCGTCCAACCAAGTGTCATGCATACTGACTAACTCATTTGGCCTCCCGACGAGCTAGCTAGCACACTTGGCGTGTCTGACAAACATGCAAGCCAACCTTACTTGACTGACTTGCTTAGTCTGCCAGAAACAACCTCAACTGACTTGAGACACGTCCAACCCACTTCACAGGGCTAACCATGTTAGCCTAACAAACTGACCAACTCACACTGCTTGACTAACTCATTCAGTCAGTAAGCAACCTACTGAACTTAGTCAGCCCACCAAGACACTCCTCACCCAAAATATAGGAGAGGTGGGTATGGACTCTAACGGTTGGAGGTCTATATAGGAAGGCAGGCAGAAGGATAGAAGGGGCATCTTATTCACACTACGAAAACCCTATCTATCAGTGGAATGCCTCCCTTTCTCTTGATCCCTAGCACTTTAACAGTCAGTCAGACGATCAAGCTCTCAGGTTGTCAGTCGGACGATCGAGCATCACCTTTTGCCATCCTACCTTGCTTATCGATGACCATTAGTTAGCTCCCTCTCACATAGTCAGCTAGCCCATTGTCGGTAACCATCCCCTCTCTGTCGAACCATCAACATGACAAGTCGACCTCCGTCATCTCCATCGCTCTTTCCATCACTCTGTTTATTCTATATTTGATTACTAACTTGAGCGTCGAAGTTCCTACGGTCGGCACCACACCGGTGTCACCTTGGTATCTTACGTCTCGTTTGTCACTTGTTGCCTTGTAGGTTGTCGGTGCCCCCCAATTCATCAACCTAAATTCGGTTGTAGATTATGAGCGTCTACAGTTAGCACTTATAAAAGACTGTCTCTACGTAATTTATCTAAAGATAATTTATACTATCAATAAAATCATTCATACTTTTAATTACAACGTCTATATTGTTAACAAAATAAATATTATTGTAATATGGAGGAAAAACATCAATTTTGAGAACATAAGTGATTCTATTATTAACATCGATAATAGTTTAGACAATAGATGTTTGTCTCTGGATAAATGATCTAGATGTTGTCTTTTAGAAGACTTGAATTTAATTTTTAAGTTAGACCGTCCATTGTGGACGGTCGTTGAAAATTCAACCAAGTGGTCAGGGGAACGGTTGTACCCCCGTTCACCAATCGATTCCTCTTTTTGTTGGGCCCCAAATAGGGCCAACCTCTTTTTCTTTGTCTTATTTATTTTATTATTTAAAAAATATAAAAATTATACCGTTGTTTATATTTTTTTTAGAGTTACAAAACAAGACCAGTGAAGATATATTTTTTCATCCATTAAATTTCATCCTTTGTCTATATACATTCGTATTTTGTACTGTTTCACTATTCTACTTGTATTTTCAATTAAAGAAAAAACGTCTTTTTTTACTTAAGTTTTGAATACTCGTATTGATATAACTATAAAAAAGATTAAAAAATAAAAAATTGCTCACGCCCGTCACACGGTGTGAAAAAACTGTTGCGACATACGGTTGTGAAGTAACCAAAATGCCACGGTCTTTTTTTTGTTGTGACAGTGGACGGTCTTAACATGCTCATGAATATTTTATAATGATTTTATTATAGTAACTGTGAAAAACACTTTGAGTATATATTTGAGTAAATAAAAAATTGTAATTTACTATTATATTTATAAAATATATTAATGTAATAATTTAATTAGAAATTTTAATTAAAATTAAATATAAATGAAAATAATTATTATTTATATCAATTTACATAATCCAATTATTTATCAACTAATTTATTAAATATTCACATTAAAATTATTGAGCTTTTCAACTATTTCATTTAGGACTCAGAAGCAATTATTCTATATTGGTGAAGCATTTAAAAAGTTATAAATGATTTGTAAAAGTTGTGCCGCTCTAGTACAAACCGAAACACAGTAGCTAGCTAGCCTATGTGGGCCACAACTGAAGTAGGGTGCCATTATTTGGAGCACAAAAGTTGCGTGAACAAGTGTCTGTAATTTTGTCATTATAATTTGTCTACTATAAGTACTTGTAGTACTATATTTGAATAAGACACCCCTGTCTATATTGCTCTGTTCATAGAGTTTAAACTCGTTCCCAAAATACAACACAATGGAATCAGCTTTCAATTTCCTCAAAAATCGCCGCACTGGAGACTCCACCTCCGCCGCCCTTGTCACACCCCACTTCTCCGACGATGGCTCCTTCCTCGACCTCCAATTCGCTCTCCCTGATGTCATTCCCGAAGAAGAGGAAGACGAAGAGTTGTCAAACGAAGCGGAACTGCATTTCGACGACTCTGTTGCCAAAGACGAAATTCTGTTAGAAGATGATGATAACTCCAAATTTCTTGTTACATTGGTCAAATCTGCGTCCAAGTTTCGCTTTCTATTGATGAACCTCAAGAGATCAAAATCTGTAAACGAGTCCGTCGAAAAGAGTGAAGATGGTGTTCAAGGAGAAGAAGAAGAAAGGAAAAGTAGTAGTAGCAGTAAGTTTCTGAGTGTGAAATTTAGGATTGATGATGTTAAACAACTACCAATTGTTTCAATGTTCACAAGCTCCAAAGAAGTTAAGGGAGATACTGATACTCATACTAGTACTAGTAGTAGTGATTTGGAGTGTAGTTCAGGAAAGTTGAGTAAGGAAATGGTGCAGAAGTATTTGAAAATGGTGAAGCCTCTGTATTTTCTAGTTTGCAAGAATAGTTACATGGGGAAGCTTAAGTTATCTGGTGGTGGTAGTGAGAAGAGAGGTTTTAAGAGTGGCAATGATTTGGTGAAAGCTGTTCGGAAGAATTTGGGAAAAGCCGAGTCTCTTACGGTGGTTACTGGCCGGCAAGATGACTCAATGGTGGAGGTGCAGGATGGGATCCAAGGTGCCATTTTACATTGCAAAAAGTCGTTCAATGCTTCCAAACAAACTGGTCAGTGTTTTTAACTTCTTTTCTTTTTTACTCCAATGTCCTATCTGTCTTTCAAACATTTAGGACAGGCATTGTTTTCACTCACTATTAAGTTGAAATTAGTAAATGGTTGTTAGAATATCACGAGTCATTCTCACATGGGGGGCTTCTGTGCATAACTCTCTATTTTTATTCATAAAATGATGCGAAGCTAGATTTAATCTAATTAAAAATTCGAAGAATAAGATTCTAATCTAACTAAGAGTCTAATATATATAGCTATGTAAAATTTAACTAGAATGACATAGTATATCAACTCCCACGTCTTATTCTTAATAAAAGCATTAAATTCGTCAAGCATGATAACATTCCAATTTGAGTCATGTAAAGAACTAATAGAATTTTGGGAGAGAGGGAAAATAGTCGTCAGTGTTTGGGTGAGGTTGATAAATCGGGACTGAAAATATTGGGATTTGATGTGCGATGTCGATTTGAGGGAAGGCGGAGAATGGGGGCTGCTAGAGGAGAGTCGGGGGCAGGCCTTGGGGATGGGGTAACCGCACCCTCGAAAGGCAGGGGCTGCTGGATCAAGGGGGATCCAACAGCGGGATGTGAGGGTTGCTGGATCGGGGATCCAACAACCGGAATTGAAGAAGGTTGTTGGATCAGTGATCCAGCAGCGGGAATGGGGGACGGATGAGGCTGCTGGATCCGTGATCCAGCAGCGAGAATGGGGGAAGGAGGAGGTTGTTGGATCCGTGATCCAACAACGGGTGTGGTGGTGGAGATGTAGTCGAGGAGGTAAGGTGATATACTTGGGGTAGGGGGGGGGGGGGGGGGGGGAAGAGATGACCGTGGCAAAGGGAAAATGTGTTTCTTGAAAGGTGACATGTCTAGAAATAAAGAACTTCTTAGTAGACAATTCATAGCATTTATAACCACGATGATTAACAGGATATCCCAAGAAACACAAGTCGTAGAACGAGCTTGAAGCTTGTTAAATGTGGTGGAGGTAAAGAGGGAAAACATAGGCATCCGAAAACACGAAGGTAAGAGTAAGAAGGGATCCTTCGATAGAGAATCTGAATAGGTGACTGATATTGTAAAAGTTCAGTTGGCAATATGTTGAGAACATACGTAGTTGTATCAAGGGCGTGAGCCCAAAAAGAAGGAGGGGTAGAGGAATGGGCAAGTATAGTACGCATAATAGTATTTATGGACTTAATTTTGTGTTCAGCTTTGCCGTTTTGAGAGGTGTGAGAACAAGAAAAACGAAGGGAAAGACCATGTGAGGTGCAAAAAGAGCAAAACTAGTTGTTATCAAATTCACGACCATTATCACATTGTAAAGTTTTAATGTCCCTTTCGAATTGTGTTCGAATGAGAGGTTGAAAGGAGAGAAAGATAGAGAAAACTTGGGATTTGTGGGAGATAGGAAAGGTCCATAGAAATTGCTAAAGTCATCCAAGAAAAAGAGATAATAACAATGCCCAGAAGAACTTAAAACAGGTGATGTCTATAAATCACTGTGAATTATGTCAAAAGGCATAAGAGTAGACGACTTTGAATCTTGGAATGGTAATTTAATGTGTTTTCCTAAAGGACACGAATGATAAAAAGAATTCCTGCTATTACATCGAATATAATCGGAAGAATGAAGAGAATAAAGAACAGCATCGCCAATATGGCCAAACTGAGAATGCCACAGTGTTGGAGTACAAGCGAGAAAGGTGGTGGGTGGGGTAGTTTTATTTTTCGTAGTGACAGGGTAGAGGTCTCCGGTGCTGTCACATCTCATTAGATGGTTCCTCGTTGTGAGGTCTTTAACAGAAAAACTTTGAGGGTCAAATTCAATAGAAACATGATTATCTGTGGTGAATTTGCGAATCGAAATAAGAGTTTTGACTAGATAGGAGCATGCAAAATGTTGGGCAGTCGAAAGTTGGGATTTGGATGAGTGAGAGAAGTATGACCGAAGCCACGAATAGGAATACTTCTACCATTACCGACAATAATCCCAGTATGTTTGCTTAAAGAAGAATAAGAAGAAAGAGTACCTGGATTGGTAGTTATGTGGGACGAAGCGCCAGAGTCCATATACCTGTTTTCATCTGAAGTTTGCACAGTGTAACCCTGTGCGGGTCGTGGAGGACGGTGTTGGGCCGGATTCCAAGCTGTCGTGGGATAAGAATAGTACGGCATAGCCCACGGTGGTGGAAAAACCCATTGAGCTCATGTTTGGTATGGCCAAGGAGAACCGGTGGTCATGATCTCGACTGGGTGGTGGAATCGAACAAAGAGAGGAAAACAGAAAGCTAATCGAACAATGGGTTCGATTAGAAAGGAGAATAAAATCGGGCAGTTTGCGTTTT
>JAYMSP010006837.1:0-10955 GCA_036897095.1 Plantago elongata
TGGACGGGTGAAATGGAAATGGACGGATAAGCCCCTAATATTATATATACACTACATATAAGTCTTTTGTTCAGTTCGTGTTCGTGTTCGACGAACATCTTAACTTTTTATTCGCGTTCGGTTCGATAATATTTTAACAAATTCGTGTTCGTTCGGTTCGTCAAAGAAATAAAATTAATTATAATACAACAAAAATTTACTTCGATTATTCTGGATTATAATTTTATAATTATAATTTTATCTAATTTTAATAAATAAAAACATTATTCCATATAAAAATACTACCAAACAACTTATTACATAATTATACTAATCATATAATTCTAACAACCTTACATATCAATAATTAACCAATATAATATATTCATACATATTTTATTAAATCCCAATACCAATCACATCATACTTACATCAATCATTTATTTCTTACACAACTTATATAACAAACCTACGATACCCTATTCAATTACAATTATATACCAAACACTAATTTTAACAATCCAACTACAATTCGATTACTATGCATCCACTCAAACTGATCCAACTCCGATTCTATACCAATGAGCCCCTAAATATAAAAATGTATATATTACAAATATCTGCACATTCATTAAAATTAGGTAGCCAATTGAAAATTTGGTGAAACATCATATCAATCCAACGGTATGATTAGATTTCCTTAATAGGATATCCTCCGCTTATGTATGTATCACTTTCAAAGCAATGTATACCTACATGCATTGTTGTACATCTTTTTTACACAATGAACAACATTTGCCAATTTCGCCACCCGTGTCCAGAATTATGAGTTGGTAACTACCGATTTGTCAATAACGAATAAATAAAATATTGGTTAACTTAAATGCAACAATCGAGTTTTATATATAAATACACATTCAAATCTTGAATCCTATACAAGCTAATACAAAATCTATGATACACCATGCATGCCCAGTCAACAATGCCTCGTTGATAGTATCACATTCCGATAATAACAATCCGTAACTGATTGAATATGAGAATATGGAAGATGAAGTAAACTAAATTTGAGGAGCTAAAAGTAAATTTAGAGTTGTTGCTTGCCACCCTAAAGTTTGTCAAATACAGACCCTAATTTGTCTCCACATCCATTGCCACCATTTACCAAACATAGTATGCGATAATTTGAGATTTCCAAGCACAATACTCGAATTTGGCTTTTTTATTTTTATGATCACAATAATTCAAAGTTTAATTAATTCACTTTTCCAATCAGAAATAAAAATCATACCTTTAGGTTTTTTGTCATAAAAAAAGAGGCGATTCTTGTAGTAGTTTATACATTCTGTTTCTGTTTCAGAAACCTCAAAATAGACAGCTGACTGAGTTTCTTGTTATTCTGCCTCTTTGAGTAAATCAGCTGTTAACTCCTATACACTCTTCTTTCTCTCTTTTTCTTCATCTTTGTTACTCCCAATTCTTCATCTTTGTTATTGTCGACACTATATAAGTCAAAATCATCTCTCATAATTCTTCCATTTCCTCCCAATTCATACCTACTACTACTATGATCTCTTCTCTTAAACAGCCGACTGTACCCTTTCATGGAACGAATTTTCTCCGGAGAGAAACCCTCCGACGATCCACTCTGACCTTTTCTCCGCCTCTTCCGATGGAAAAAACTCGTCGAGCTCTCGTGGTTTCATGTTCTAAGCCGCTCCATGTGTCAAAGGCGGAGTCTTTTTCTTTTGTCAAGGAGAATAAGGATGATAATCTGACATGTGAGGCCTATGAAGCAGACAAATCGGAACCAATTATCGAATCAGTGGATACACGATCTGAGGCAGCAAGGAAATTGAAGATCGGAATTTACTTTGCCACTTGGTGGGGTTTGAACGTGATATTCAATATCTACAACAAGAAGGTGTTGAATGCGTATCCGTATCCTTGGTTGACATCGACGCTTTCACTTGCGGCTGGTTCAATCATCATGTTGCTTTCTTGGGGGCTCAGAATTGCTGAGGTTCCAAACACTGATCTTGATTTCTGGAAATCCCTTTTCCCGGTTAGTGATTTTGATTTTGATTTGTAGTAAGGGTATTTGTCATATGGGTTTTTTTGTTTTGTAGTTGATTTTGATGTATTGGTCTTTTTAGTGACTGATTTTGTACTTTTGTGTATTTTGTTTGAGGGTATGTTTCTGAATTGATTGGTTTGGGTTTGCTTAGCTTGATGATGATATGTGTTTGATTGTTGTTGTACTTCAATTGGAGTATGTAGGTTGCTGTTGCACATACAATTGGGCATGTTGCAGCTACGGTGAGCATGTCGAAGGTGGCTGTTTCATTCACTCACATAATCAAGAGTGGTGAGCCTGCTTTTAGTGTTCTGGTGTCAAAATTCATCTTGGGAGAGACGTTTCCGCCATCCGTTTACCTCTCGCTGCTTCCGATTATTGGAGGGTGTGGTCTCGCTGCTCTTACCGAGCTCAACTTCAACATGACAGGTAAAGCTTTTGCGTGAAAACGAGTTTTAAATGGATTGCTTTCTTTCTATTAAGTATTAGCAAGGTAAGGTTGATAACATCTCTTAGGATATTGGTAAAATCGGGGAAAAACTTTTGGGCGTGTTGGTTTTGGTATCAAGAAATGTGATTCAGTGATTATTTTGAAGATATCTTGAGTGCTGATATCTTTGTGTATGTTGTCTATCAATATCAGGATTTATGGGGGCCATGATTTCAAACTTGGCGTTTGTATTCAGAAACATATTTTCTAAGAAGGGCATGAAGGGCAAGTCTGTTAGCGGAATGAACTACTATGCCTGCTTATCTATGCTTTCTCTCTTGATCCTCACTCCATTTGCAATTGCTGTCGAGGGACCCCAGTTGTGGGTGGCTGGATTCAGGCAGGCCATGTCGGAGATTGGACCACAGATCATTTGGTAATAACATTTCACTTCCTTGTATGTTTGCTTTGTGCTTAGTCAGACTTGGGTTTATCGTTTATAAGAAATTCAACTTGTGAATTTCGTATAACCTGGTCATTGTTTGTTCAGATGCCATCTATTTGATTATTAATTTAATTACAGATCATATTTTGGCGAATGGTAATCATTTATGAATTATGATGATATGATTATGTAATCGGCATAAAAATCGCTACTTTAAAGAATACGATAGTTTCAACTAGTTTCCATGTATATATATCAACTCTATTAACATCGTCTTACGGTTACTACTTGATATCCAGCCTGGCGGCTGGATACTCAAGGTTTCTAAACCAATAGCGATTGGGAATCACATCGTTTTGGCATCAATGGTTGACTCTTGAATGGACCTATAAAACAGAATTGTGAATCATGTTTATAAGTCCATTTTATACTAAGTAAGGAGCAGTAACATATCTTCTTGTAAATGTTTCTGTCAAGATTTGATTTTTGGATGGTAGTAATATTTTTGTGGTTGATATTTGGCTACTAGGTGGATGGCGGCCCAGAGTATATTCTATCACTTCTATAATCAGGTGTCATATATGTCACTGGATGAGATCTCTCCTTTGACATTCAGTGTCGGGAATACAATGAAGCGTATTTCTGTCATCGTTTCCTCTATCATTATTTTCCGGACACCTGTACAACCTGTCAATGCTCTTGGAGCTGCAATCGCAGTCCTTGGAACTTTCATATATTCTCAGGTTAGTTTTGAACTCTTCTTTTTCCTGAATAGTTTCTCTCTTTTTGTTTTGGGTATTTTCACTTGGGCTTTTTTTGAATTCGGGCATGACTGATTGTGATGAACATCAGAATTGGTTTCCCCAAGTGAACTTCATGAACTATTCCATCGACTTCTCTTCATGCATACAGATCATAAAACAACTAATATAGATAAGCAGTATAGCACCTTGCTTCACTAATTAGGATAGGATGCTGTTGGTTAATCTTTATGCTCATTTTGTCACATGGTGAATCTTTTCGATAATTCTGTTGCGTGGAGCAAGTTCTGGCTGATGTTCTCTTTTATGATTATGATTTGGCTGTCTGACCTTGCAGTTGCATTCGATTAGAAAGATATGGTCCTAAAAATTAACTGGATGAACCGTGTTTTAGTACTATCATTGTAATTGTTCAATCTGTGTGTTTTTTAAGCTTCAATCCATAACTAGTTTGAATTTCATTCTTCCGAAGCCTGATGAATATATAATAATATGCTGTTATGCTCGACAGGCAAAGCAATAGAAATTGGGGGAACGGAGGATAAGTAGCGTAACGAGATAAAAAGCTGTCAAGATAAGTGCTGCTTCGAGGTTGATGAAGTTCTCATTCAGTCTTGCCAACCACAAGCAGCTTTTACTTGTAGATATCAATAATAAGACGCAAAAACCATTTTTATCTTGTAAAAGTTCAATTAGGCGGGTTTTCACTTATTTTGTTATGTAAACTGAGAGGATAGTAGTGGTCAACTGTTTGAATAAACAAGATGAAAAGGTCATGATCCTATTAAAGGGTCACAATTGCCATGACATTGGAACATGGAAAGTCCGTGTTCTCATTGCACATCAGTTTGGATTGCATTTTACATAATTAGATGAATTGTTCAGTTATTAACTTTCAACTGGCTTCAAAATGTTTGGATTGCTGAGTAAACAATTTATTCTGAATGAATCATGCACCTATATCGGTTCTATGTAACTCTTTGTTTCGCAATTTGTAACGGGGTGTTAGTTTGAAAGTTGGTTGTCTTGGACTCTTGGGCGTTTGCAGACAACACCACCTATAGCAGGTGGGTTTGCATGTGCCTGATGTAGAGGTAGGTATTTTCCGGGTACTAGGCACATGTGGTTTAAACTTTAAACTAACGACCCGTCTCAGCCTAGCTCATTGCTGAATGTGGTCCTAACTCCTAGGGAGAATGGAGCTGATTACATACTAGTACTTCAGGTAAGGGCAAAATGATGCAGAGAGTGAGTAGGTGAAATTGAGGTTTTGGGAGTTCGAAAGAGTCAGACTGTCCTATGCAATGGCCGGAAGTTCTTTGAAAAGCCTTTCCGAGCTACAGTCGTACATCTGTATCAATAAACCAAGAGCCTAGGCTCTTTATTTTTTTATTTATATATAAGCAGGGTAAAGAAGCTAAAATGGACATTGAAAACCTCACAAGGATAACAGCTAGTTGTTCCAAGGAAATTCCATCTCTATAAAATCAAGTAAAATCCTCTTATGGACTTCCCAAGGGTGCTAATTCAAGACAATATTTGTTACAACAAACCATAGGAAAACTGTGTAGCTGACATGACTATAGATGTTCGTTTTTGTTGGTGTCCATCCTTAGAGATTCATGTGCTTAATTGCGGTGTGAACATCCTTATCTCCTCTACCGCTGCAGTTGAGCACTACCTTGGTTCCATCTGGAAGAGTTGGGCACAGCTTCTCAAGATAAGCGAGTGCGTGGGATGTCTCCAGCGCTGGAATGATTCCTTCTAGCCTGGATAGTCTCTTAAAAGCTGCACGATAGATGTGGAGAAAGAAGATAAGAAACCCACTCCAGTGCACCCAATGAAAGAGTTCAGAAACCAGAGCAGAAAATATAATCCATCATATTTCATGACATTAGTCATTAACACGTCATATCAGATCACAAACATAAATTCAGCTCCAGGGTCACCAGAGCATGCAAATACAAATTGCAGGTATTCTTACCTTCTAAAGCCTCCTCATCAGTGATGCTATAATACTCGGCCCTTCCAATGTCTTTCAGAAAGCTGTGCTCTGGTCCAACTCCAGGGTAGTCCAGGCTTCAGAAACAATCAAGAGATTTAGTTATACAAATACAAAGAACGAGAATATTTTTTAAACTATGATGTAAACATAAAATGATAAATTACCCAGCACTTATGGAATGCGGCTCAATTATTTGCCCATCATCATCTTGCAGCAAATAACTCATTGCTCCATGCAAAACTCCAACCTCTCCTTTGGTTAATGTGGCAGCATGCTTACCGCTGTCTAAGCCAAATCCTGCAGCTTCCACACCAATCATCCTAACATCTTTGTCATCCACAAATTCATGAAAAAGCCCCATTGCATTTGACCCACCGCCAACACATGCAACAAGCACATCAGGTCTGCCTCCCCACTTCTCCAAGGCTTGCTTTCTCGTTTCTTTGCCAATCACTGCATGAAACTCCCTGACCATCATAGGATATGGATGTGGCCCAGCAACAGATCCAAGTATATAGTGAGTAGATTCCACATTAGTGACCCAGTCTCTTATAGCTTCAGATGTAGCATCCTTCAATGTTGCAGTGCCAGAATGAACTGGTCTAACCTACGTTCACCAAAATACAAATCCAAAATCAACATCCAGGCTAATCATGACAGGCTGCAGCAGAGTACTAAAACACAATGAACTGTAACGATGAATTTTGCAGTTTCATGTATGCAACAAATATAGATGCACAGAAAGGCCAGCGATTTTGGCATCTGTCCGTAGCAGAATCAGAATAAACAAAGCAATGCATATGGCTCCAAAACACCAGCAGTAAATTTTAGGTGAAAAAGCATTATGCCCCTGATGTTTGTTCTTGTGTGATGTGCACCTTAAAGTTAATATATGTGCGATTTGCCCCCTTGAAATTTGAAACTCGATGCAGAGTGCCTCCTGAATATTCCCTAGGTACCATTTGGTCCCTGAAATATAATTTTAGTATATTTGACAACGGATGATTTGCACCGAATATGGAATTTTCTGGGATAAAGTGCACCGACTTTGAAACCTCAGGGAGCATTTGACACAAAAATCTAAAATTTGGAGGGCAAATCAGTGAATCACACACATGTCAACTTTAGGGCCCTATTTCAAAAAATGACCTTGTTACGGGGAATATGCTTTTGCTTAGATGTATACCGCAACTCAGCAAAACCTAGGTGAACTCCAGAAACAGTTTCCAGGTTCACAAGTTGATCAATAATTTAAAATGTTAAAGAAACATTAACGCGATGAAGAAACATCGTAACGCTAGGATTAAAAGGCATGCACTAAATAAAGATAAGACAGTAAACTCAAATAGAATATTCTTGTATCAAATAAAACAGTAGAACAGATATAGCACCTCAGCACCAAGAAGGCGCATTCTGAAGACATTAAGTGACTGTCGCTCCATGTCCTGAGCACCCATGTAGATAATACACTCCAACCCAAACCTAGCACAAACAGTAGCTGTAGCAACACCATGTTGACCAGCTCCAGTTTCAGCTATGATGCGCTTCTTTCCTATTCGCTTGGCAAGCAAAGCTTGGGCAACAGCATTATTTATTTTATGTGCCCCAGTGTGATTAAGATCTTCACGTTTCAGGTAAATGTGAGGACCTTTCCCATCAGGCCGATTATAGTGCTCTGTAAGTCGTTCTGCAAAGTAAAGAGGGCTTTCTCTTCCAACATAGTCTTTCAGTATTCCAGCCAGCTCTTTCTGCAATTTACCCAATTGCAGAGATTCAATGGCAAAGGAAAAACAAAACAAACAAAAGACACCATTATGATAGAGGCTAAAAGACATGCTTCCGGAGTTCCGGTAAAAGTCCACATCATAACTTTCTTAATCACATGTCCAAGTCATGATATTTTCCTTGGAAACAAGCTGCTGCTAGTACACACTACTCTAATTATGCAACAGAATTTCATATTACATTCTAAAAGTACGTGCAATTACAGAGCTTTCAGTAAAAATATTGATGCTTAGGAATGCCAAAATAAGCGATAATTTTGGCTCCCATATTTACAACTACTACAGGGCCTTAAACATCCTCCCATCTTCAGCCAATGCTTCACTGATAATTTGTTCTATTGCTAAACTGTAACTCAGTATATCTTGATTTGAGCTTGCACAATACCAATCTCAATTGTAATCATCGCTTATTGCTTCTTAATTGAAGCTATTCAACACTTAAATCCCGTGTCCGATGAACTCCACCAAGTAAATTGCTAGATAACTCACCAAAACTTAACAGGAATCAGTCATGGATTGCAGCACCTAGCGGCCCACACAAAAATCTTGGAGAGGTGGAGCTGGCGGGGTGGCCGTGATACTCAAGTGTGTGTGTGTGTGTGTGTGTGTCTAATATATATATAACTTACAAAATGAATATGTAAGTATGTGTAAGCTTTAATATAAACTTACAATAACCGAATTATTCACAAGTCATAGAACTCTTCAGAGAGTCATTAGAACAATTGAGAGTCATCAAAATCACTATCCTGGCGCTGTCTCGCCGGGATTTGTCGGGATCCCGATCCAAGAAACACTGGGACCATCTGGGGTGCTATGCAACCCGGGATAGAGGTAACTACCCCAAGCAAGCTTGATAATGCATGGGGATAGAAGGATCCAGGCGGGATTGACAAACACTGACTGAAGCGGAAAAAATATGACCAATGCAATCATGCTTTACCATTTTTAACTAGAAAACCCAGCTAATCTGTCACAATATGCTCGGTGTTGATCACTAGATTCATCTTTAAAATGAAGACACCAAAACTGTTTGGGAGTTGGGACACAAGAACAACAGTCCCCTAACTAAAAGATATATTACTCAGGTCAAGAAAAACAATCCCATCATTATTGCATTTATACTAGAAGCACACAATGAATCGTCTATCTCATTTCATTCTCACTTGTACCACCGGTTTAAGCTCATATACACCACCTAATCCTGTATTCCTCCGTCCTGCACTAATAAGTCATTGAGTCACTAAGTTGCAAGTCTTGTGGCTACTACCAACACCATCACTCATGAAAATTCTAACGAATTTATTAATTCAAACCAACATTTTCACTCTACGTGGCTTAATTTCAGCCACATGGTCTTCGACTCGAGTGAGACAGAAGATGGCCTCCTACAAGCAACACTTTCTGCAACCTCCTAAACTGTAGAATCCTAAAGCTTAATCCCTCAATTAACACAGCGTTGCACCACACAACGAATCATGCATCTCAATACCCAAATGCAGCACCATAAACTAATTACTCTCCAATCAAAATGAACATCAATAAATCCATACATTACACAAATGCATATATACATAACGAAATATATATCAATGTGAATCAAATAGCTAAACCTGAAACTCCTCATCAGAGGCAAGGGCATTGAAAGCCTCTTCGAGCTCGGTAAGCGCGTGCATAAGCGTCTCAGGAACATACTTTCCCCCAAATTTCCCGAACCGGCCGAACGAATCGGGCCGGAGGAGAGGCGGCGGCGCTGTCTGGTCCTCCTTCTCCACCGCGGTGGCCGCCATCTTGCAAACGATGGAACGGAAGCGATAATTGGAAGGGGCGGGGTGGAAGGTGGAGGATTTGATTGGCAGAAGGGAATGAGATGAAGGAAGAAGGTAAGCTTGGCTTCTGCAAGAGGTGGAGGAAGAAGGAGACAGGGCCATGTTTGGTTTTGTATGATTTGACAGAGTGAGCAATTTATATATCTAAGTTCAAATTGGTACTAAACTGGTAATGAACCAAGAGGTGGAAGATTGGCTATTCAAACGTGGCGAAACTCTACTCAAGTATGTGGTAGTATCATATGTGGAATTATGGATAATATACTCCCCTCGTCTTATCGAAATGTTATATTTTCAATGTATCGTTTGATTTGTCTCATTAAAATTAAGACTACCCACTATGAGCAGTAGAGAAATCAATCGCTCGTTAATCAATTCTATCACCTGCTGCTATAGATTAAGTTTCAAATTTTATAGTAGATTAAGTTTCAAATTTTATACCCCCATTATACTAACCCTTGGTTCCTCCCATGTATAACTGGTTATATTAACTGTGCATTTCTGTTTATATTTCTTGTTCATTTCAGTTCATATTTCTTATACATTTTCAGTGCACATGTATTACAACGTTGCATTTTTTGTATACATAGTTAAAACCCTTATCAATGGATTTTGACAATTTGCCCCACAAGCCCTAATCAATGGATTTCATCATCGATATCATCGAATAACCAGAGCCCTCTCTTTCGCGACTAGCTTGGGATTCAAGGATGACACCCGAGCGGACGGGGGAGGAAGTAGCCAACCGGAGCTATGAATGTAGTCGAGGGTTGTGAAGCTCTAACTGTCTGCGTCGATCAACTCTTTAGCGTGTGGAGCTCTGCTCCCATTGTCCACTCCTGCCCCCATATTATGGCAAATTCAGTGTTGCATTTAAATTACAATGGTCAGTATATAATGGAAAAATAATGACATAAGCTTCACATTTGATAATTGAATTCACCTATATAGTAGTAGAAGTGGAATCTGTGTACTTTCTCAAGGCCTGACCACATCTAACAGCTCAGAGTATGCAAATATGACCCCGGCATATGGACTCCAAGGTCAGCCGAGGTAAGATATGACTCTAACCTCAGTCACATGTGAATGGATGAAGGAATAGCCTGACCCCTCTGTAGTAATTAGTATACAATGTGCAGTGATATAAGACAACTGGTCAACAGGTATGACATGCAACTCAATGCTATACACGAAGTAGATTACTCAGGAGGTAATCTAATCATAGAGAAAATAAATACAAAATATATACACTAAGACGATATTTATGAGGTAGATCGACATGCCAATACTGAATATGAAATCCACAGTGCCCTCAATGTAGCAATCCATAGAAAATGATGTCCCTGATCATTACAGAGCGTATCCAAGGAACCAACATCCGTAAAAAGATGCCATGTCCCCCTATATGGTCAGTGCAACCGCCTGATCCCCATCTCTTCTAAGGGGCCATATATGGTGCAGAATTCTACAAATATAATTCATATAAAGGTATTTTCAACTTTTAAGAAAATCATATAACAAAATAAAGACCTAAATAACTATATATTTACAATACACTTGTCACTCATTTAAAAAAATTATCATTCGGCAAAAGTTCTCAACACAATCAACTGCCACTGTGGATTAAGTTTCAAATTTTATAGGT
>JAYMSP010006838.1:0-10954 GCA_036897095.1 Plantago elongata
CTCTACACTATAATAAAAAATATATTAAACTAAAAAATTATAAATTATAATTTTAAATTAAATTTGAATATATTAAAATTAATATAATAAAAAATAATTAAATTAAATTCAAATTAAAAAAGACGGGACACGTGTTACTCTCTCGTAATTTCTGGGTATAAAATGTTTAATACAATTAAAAAATAATGTGAAAAATATTTTTAAAAATATAAAAATGTATTTTATATTTTATTACATATAAACTAAATAAATAAAATAATATTTTTTTTCACAAATGCGATTTGCTATAGTAAAAAAAGACGACTCACTTACAAAATTCAACAACCCAATTGAAAATTTATTGTAACAAATCACGTTTTTGAATTTATTTATTTATTTTATATGTAATACAATGTAAAATATATTTTTTTATATTTTTAAAAATATTTTTGAATTATATTAAACAATTTAAACAATTCTAACTGGATTATGTTACCTAATGGAGTATATATAACTATGAATATGAATTATGACATAAATAAAATGTTAAATACGCTATACATTTTATGATAATTTTCATCCACACTGTTTTAAGAATACCAGTGAACTGACTGGTGCAAAAGTGTTGATTAACAGGGAACAGGGAAGAACAAGAAGAACGGCAACATGTTCGAGCAGTGGAAGTGAGTTATATTTCTATCCTAAGTCATACCCATGTTCTTTAAACTCATCATGATTTGTCTGAAGAATCTGATCATGATTACAAAAAATTGGCAAGGTGTTTTGATTGCCAAGGTTTCAGTCAAGGATTGACACCAGAACAATGCGGAGAAAGATAATTCTTCAACGCGTACTAGAATCATGCAAACAGGTTCCTTAATTACTAGAGAACTGGAGAACATTGATCTTTCTTCAATCAATCCTGTATATTTAGGTTCTCATATCAAAACATATATACATTAGCTTGTGCATAGTGATTAAGTTCATTAAGAATTAATCTGAGTCAAGACTTCATGAGTTACTACTATCTCTAACGAATAGTGAAAAAATACAACCATAAACCACACATCACGATCATACAGCACGACGACAGCAAGTAGGAATAAATGTGAAAATCGGAATGTATTCCAGATGTTCTTCTATAACTATAACACTCAATGGAAAGAAAGCAACAGATGCTACCCTTTATAAAAACTATTAGTACTGATGGATGGAGAAGCAAAATGAATCTCTAAAAACTAATTTTTCAAATAGGAGGCTCAATGAAACACATCATATGCCACGAAGGCACAAATTGCACGTCCTCTATCCGACTATATGGGTCTATAGTCTGTGGTCTCATAGAGTAACTTTGCAATGCATAACTAAATTCAAAAGCTCTGAATCCATCTTCTGCTTCATTCCAATTCTCATCTAGTGATGGTGCAGACAATATTACTCTCCGGCTGATGAAGAACCAGGTACCGTTCAGATCTGGTTCATTAGTCAAACACATGTTAGACCTATCACACCAGGGAAAAAAATGTAAACCATCGTCCATGCTGCAAACTATAATAAGGTTTTCGCCTTTTTGGGTCAGCCAAAGGTCTAATGCATTGCGCAGTTGTCTAGACAGTTTCATGTCACATGATCTCCAGGAATTTTCAGCCAAATCATAGCACATTAATAATTCAGGCATGACAATACAATAGAGTTTTCCGTCCATGTAGTGGATGCTCTGGACTAGGATTGGTCTCAGCGATTTAACTAGATGCTTGTGTGATTCCGGTATTTGGTAGCAGAACTGGGGGGAGCTCCACTGTATGTCCCCAGACAGAGAACATCTGTGGAGAAAAATGTCATAGTGGTGAGATTTTCTATTGGTTCCAGGCCGGACATGACTAATATCTCACAATCAGGAGACTTGGGATTTGCAGTGAACGTAGCCTGGAAGATTCTGGAAGGCAGGTCAGGGAGGGGGATTATTTCGTTGGCGAAAGGGTTATGCAAGTAAAGTATTGTTGAATGTTCCTTTCCTAGCAGCAACCAACCGTGCTTGGAGGCGTAAACAGTGGGGTATTGATTTTTCGTGGTGAGCTTGTCTGATGAATTAGTAACTTTGTAAGATTTTTGCGAATGAGGATCAAAGAAGCTCCATGAGTCGGGGTAGTCCGCGAAGTTGATTGTCCAGGGGAGGCCATTGGAGTGCTTAAACCTGTCCTCGGGTACGCGCCAACTCTTGCAAACTGCACGAAAACTAACTTGATCAGCAAGATTTAAGTTTCCCAGGAGCAGTCCTAGGATGTCTGGTGAAAGATTACTCCATGATTTAGTTTCAGACATGTTGAGTTAATTGAGAATGGCTTTCTTGCGTATGTAAATTGTTTAGGCAGATGTGAAAAGTTGTGTTTGGTGCATTGATTGAAGGGTGATGAACGATAAATAGATTCATAGAGATATGGAGTTACTATATAGTATATGTATAGACTACTAATCCTAACAGAACTTTCACTACTTTAGAATATCTTACCATATATATGATAAATTGCGATATAAATGAAATTTTAAGTACGCTATAGGAATTAATAATTAGTGAAAAAGTAGTAAATCAATTAATTCCTATTAATATCTATTGATTTACTATTTTTTATAATTAATAGGAATTAATATTAGTGAAAAGATCCTTCTTTCTTTCTCCAACCAACGCCTCCGCCATAAAATCTCAAGCGACTGTAAGTCTGTTACCTCCAACTATATATATTGTATTTCTCTTCACATCTCCAGCCTAATTGCTTGCGCTGGTTTTCCACCTCTTTGCCATGAGTTCTAGGCGGCAGACGCACACACAGTAATCCTTTCTTTGTAGTTGTTCGGTTTCATCTCCTTGCCCTGCCTTGAATTTGCACTGACTTTGAGATTTACAATTTAAAGTAAATACGTGATGCAAACAACTGTAGCCAACTTCTACTGCTATATGCATGGTTCATGTGGATTATTTTAAATTTACATTGTTTATGTTGGCTACTAGCCTAATTGAGTTCTGGGATAACATTCATTTGCTAATAATCCGCCATTCGATATTTTTTATTTTTGCAGCTTCAAATCCTATTCCCTCCAAATACAACCCGCAGGCTGCGAGAGGTGCCCACGATACTCACTTATCATGTACATTTTACAATGAAACTGGATAGTAATTACTCCTTCCATCCAGAACAAATGACCTTATTAACTTTTCTCGATCAATATTATCTAACTTTGACTCGAATTTACTCCTAAATTGTAAATGTAAATTGTTCAATTCAAACATATAATGAAACTTTAGGAATTAAAGTTTCATTATGTGTTTGAATTGAACAATTTATATATACGATTTAGAAGTAAATTCAAGTTAAACTTATATGATGTTGACTGAAAAAAGTCAAAATTAAATGGACATTTGTTCTGGGACGGAGTGAGTAGTAGTTTAGTTTTTTTTTTTTTTTTAAACGGTTAAAGAGTGACTCGTACCCTCAACCTATTAGTTGGAGTGGAGATGAACCGCATTACCAACTGAACTACGCTTCGTAGTAGTTTAGTACAGGGTGGTTGTGTTGACCTTGCATATCATGTCAATTCTTTAGAATACTGTTTTTTGTTTGGAGTAATAAGAAATGTCAAAAAAATAAAAAACTCGATTCACTGGTGAGTCGCATATTTTTTCATTTTACAAATGGAATCACACAATGTATATAGTTTGTTAGTTATTTATGTTGAATATCCAGTATGGTGAGGTTTCTCAAAATTAACACTTACCCGCCAACAACACGAAACTGATGCTTCAAACAAACTTCCCTACAAGGCAGCTCACAATTCAACATAGGTAAGAAAATAGTTGCCACAACTGAGTGTACTAAACGAAACACCATGTGGTAAAACGTTGCGATTTACATTGACAGTTGAATGAGGACCGCCAAAACATCATCGAACAGAGGAATGCTCCTTTGTAGCCGACTATGATCGAGATAAATCTCCCACTTGTCCAGGTCAGCGTAAAAAAAAAATATTTCTTACAGACTGATCTTGACCACTGGATAACTTATTGAAGATTTTTTTCTTCGTTGATAATGCATTAGTTTAAATATTGTTAATATTGTATTGGCATAAGTTAAAGAATTGTTGGTAACGCGAAGTTAAGATGCTGAAAGATAATGGTTTTGGAAAGGTGCGTGCGGAAATATGACATGTTTTAAGGGAATTATAATATGGTGATTAACCCTGTGTCACAGCTTCAAATTAATATAAACTGCGGAAAGAGATTGATTATGCCTAGATGGACAAGAAAATGCAAGCTTAGAAAAGCAAAAAATTGAAGTTTATTTTCACAACGTTTCACTACTATAAAGCCACGGACCAGTTTTCACACTATACCATCGTCTTCTTAAGATAATAAATGTACAAGTCTGTTATTTTTCTTCATCGCTCTTCCTACTTTGATCAATTTAGACAAATATGTTGTAATTCGGAGTTACTGCACTACAACAATTCTTTTATGTACTTTTGAGGATGATCCTATCCTATTACATGCATCGTTATTTATCGTAACTTGTAATTGTAGAGTGCATTTGCAGATTTTGGGAATTTTGTTATAGTTCATGGCTATTTTGTATTTATCATGTACAGTATCACATTAATGCACAAGATTCGATCCTTAAGCACGTGAATAATGGACAATTCAATGTTATTTGTTTAAATCTTTTATGACAACGAAACACAACTCAGTAATAAATACACTTCACTTTCAACTTATAAATTAGGGTTCGAGTCACCCTTTAACCGTTCCCACTTCGTACCATGTAAAAGTTTGAGTTGGAAGGCAAAATATATATGGTACTGGATGGTGGCTGCAGGAACAAGTGTGCAATGTTATCTCCTGCATAAATTGATTCATCCACATTGTATATATATTTTTCACAGTAAGTAGCAGTTTGTTGATAACCATTTCTAGCATTCTAATCTTGATAATACAAGTGCAAAGATGCTGCAATCTTCTCCACAGTCCATGGGAGACAAACAAGACTCAAGTTAATACTAACAGAACCTAATTCTTGTGCTTATGCAGGATACGACCAAACGGAGGAAAACCCTTTTGGAATTCACCTCATACTTCTATTTGTCCTCTTTAATTTGGAACGTGATAGATTCAACCGACTGTATTAGACATTTATTTTCAGAAAAATGATAATCAATTTTGAGTTGTTCAGAGTAGTAGTAGTAGTGGTAGATTCTTACCAGTTATAACAAGAGTGTACATGTTACACATACACATGTCAAGTTTGAACATTAACACCCTTCATAGCACGGCATGACCATTATGTAGCAAATCTTTCAATTCATATTCTTACCACTTGATAACATTCCCACTTCAATAGTTTAAAAAAAAAGAAAGGAAAACATGCCTCGTCAAGTGGAAGTTCATGAATTTGTAGTTATATGGGCGCGTGCTATAACTCTAGTATTTAGTTTAAAACTAAAAAACATAATTTTGTAAAAATATGGTGACAGTTTGGCCGAGTGGTCTAAGGCGCCAGATTTAGGCTCTGGTCCGAAAGGGCGTGGGTTCAAATCCCACAGCTGTCATTATTTTTATATTAAATTTATTAAAATTCATACCTTATTTCCGTGGATTCAATATTGTCCAAATGAACATATTTTTTATCAATAAACATATATGTTGGCTTGCACCTTCAACGTTCTCCAAATCTTTTCTAAATTATAATATTTTTTTTCTTATTAAATTTATTAAAATTCATACCTTATTTCCGTGGATTCAAGATTCTTCAAATGAACATATCTTTTATCAATAAACATATATGTTGGCTTGCACCTTCAACGTTCTTCAATCTTTTCTAAATTATAGTATTTTTTTCTTAATTTACACCTTCAACGTTTTATATTATTCTTTTTTCTCTTCATTTGCACCTTCACCAATCTCCAAATCATATTATGCAAGAAGCTTGCGTAACTTTCCACACCAAAGTCCTCTTGATTTGAAGAATTCATCCAAAGAAGGGCACTGATCATCAGTCATGGCCTTTGCGTTATTTGTTTAGGTATCAGAACAAATAATTACCACATCAGGACTCAACATATTTATAAAACTATATGTATAAAATATGGATAATATGCAAAGTAATTATTCTAGTAATTTATTAAATATTCAATTCGAAGCGTTATTCTTTAAGAATGATATAATTTAAAGTCTTGAACTCAGTTTTAGGGAGAGCACTTTTCGTTGGACTCTCAATTACTTATATTTAAAATAAAATCATAAAATTCATGAAAAAATTCACAATCTCAGGAAACCACATGAGAGGGGCAGATTACAGAAACCGCAATTCTTGAATCTTGATCAATAGATAAAGACCTCTAGGAGAATTTTGTAGTAATAATTCACAAAAAGAGCTCACAAGAAGCACACATATGTAAGCGGAACGAATTTAACTACATATAATACCAGAATATTAGTCTAAATTTATGCGGATCACAATTTATCCCAACAAACGAAACCCAAGCACATTAGAAATCTAACAGGGGAAATCCAGTGTTTGTTGATAAAGAGTTCATTAAATGTTTTTCATCAAGACAAGTGATAATTGATGAGCCTCAAGCTGCTGCAGGTGCAGGGACTTCCTTGATGGATTCACGCCACGCGTGTACTCTAGCACCATCTTTGTCCACAATTTTAATGACAAAGTTGGGAGGGGCCACGACAAGCCTAGTACGTATCTCTAGTATGCATTGATCTACAAGCTCGATGGCTTCTTCCACAGTCATGTCCTTGCGGTAATGCCTATCCATCATTGCCAGGGCAAAATAGGAACCGTAACCAAATGCTGCTCTGTCTATCTTGTGAAGTGAAGCAATATAGTCGATGAAATAGAGCGAAGGGCCGACATCCTTGTCATAGCCAGCAAGTATGATGTTCACCATATACGGATTCTGGAATAAACAAACAAATCAGAAATCAATAATCATAAAATTTATGAATATACAGTATTCCATCAAGATTCAAAAAAATGGTGAAGCATATTGTCATGACTGCTCTTATTATATCCCCCTATAAATAGAGGAGAAATTAGAGTTACCAACCCAATAATGATTCACCAGGAACTGTTAAGAGTTAATTAGAGCTACAAAATGAGAGGGTAATGTGCAGATATATTCAGTGTTGTTAGAGCTATGTTTACGGAAAAAGCAGTAAGAGCAGTTATTTGCAGCTCAGGTAGGAGTACAAAACTATTATAAAGAGTAAACTACTTTCATGCTAGCCTTAGTAGCAAATATGACTTTTGCTTGGAATTTTACAGTGCAAAATAACCAAAGTCCAAGCAGAATCCAGAAGAATCTGATTAAATGCTTCTGGAAGCTGTTAAAGGTGATTCAAAAGCCCTTTGCAAATAACCACCTATTATCATGTTCATTGCTTAATATGTCTGAAGTGAAGATAGATAATAACACATCATCTCTTAAATTTCATTATCCCAAAAAGTTTGCAGGTGTCTTCAGGAAATGGGCCTTATTTACAACAAATGTTAATAATATATATCATGAAAACACATGAAAAATAGACAATGGCATCTAAATACAGCACCTTAAACTCAATCTTATCAAACAATATTCACATGAATTAAAATACTTCGATGAGAAAGAAAAAAGATTGATGTTTCTTTTAGAGGGCAAATTACTCTCTACATCATGCCAAAGCACCTAAAGTTTAATTAGACCCATGTCACTGGAATAAACTAACGTACTTGACATGTATCAGTTCACTCCTGTAAGTTTCTTCTTCAAAGATAATATATTCTGCCTGAATGAAGTCTGTGATTCAGCAACCATCACATAGTCACATGGTGAAATAGTATTATTAGTTAATTACAGCCTCAAAGCATTTAGATAGTGATAAACATATAAATTAGAACCTGAATTAGGACATGAACAGTTTAAATCCGCTATAACAAATGTTACGCTGCCAAGCATCAAGCGATACTAATATTTACAACAAGCATTTCCAGAGTCTCATTTAAGATTTATAAGGAACTATTTTCACATATACAAATGTGAACATTCAAGCAAAGTGCAAATCATATTGTCATCTGAGCATATGCACAAGAAAGTTATTAGGTTACTACCTTGCGCAAGGCTGTTGCAAGTTCATTTCTTGTGAAGTTTGCAGTAGCTTTAGTTGTCAAAGGAATGCCATTCCGGAATTGGTACAGAGCAACATTCTTCTGTATGTATTCCGTAAACTGAGCCCTGCGAAACCAGATAAAAAATATCTAACCATCACATACGGAGGAAAACTCAGGGCTACTGAATTTCAACTAATACACTCATGAGAAGATTACAAAACCTGAGCAGAGTTCAGAGGTATCAAATTATAAATGCAAATAGCTGTAACCTATCTACAAACTGTTTATCAATCAATTACTCGTGATACCAAAGCTTAATACTACCTTTAGTTCTAGTTCACATCCATGAGTAGATTACAAAACCTGAGCAAAGTTCACTGATATGAAAATTATAAATACAATAGATGTAACCTAGCTACACACTGTTTATTAATCTATTACTCGTCTCGTTATACCAAAGCTTAATACTACCTATAGTTCTAGTTGACATCCGATGCTGCTGCAAAGTTAGGCATACGATAACTCCTACTTACGAAAAACCTAGCTAGCTTAAGCTGAAACCGAGTAACAGACGGTGTTAATGCAAGTGTCAACACACTAAACCTCAAAAGCTAATAAAATTAATTCTAGGTCACGAACTATAATGCCCTACCCATTATTGCAGCAATTGTTTCTGTATCTTTGACAAAATACCCAAACCACAATGAATCAAGTTTACCTACCTGGCTACCTTTAGAAAAGAAAGTAATGTGCAAGGTGAAAGAAGAAAAGGAATAATTTTTACCGATCACCAGTTTCGCCAGAAGCACCCATGAGCTTGTGAGAATCGAGATGCATGATCTTGTCCTCGTCGGTTTTGTGGACGAGGATGCTGTGAACAGCCGATGAGTCAGCCGCAACGATGGCGAAATCTTTGCCGACTAATCCAAACACGGACTCCATTGTACGATAACAGGTATTTTGTTTCGAATTGGGGATCTAGGTTTCGAGTTTTGTCACAGTGAAGAAGATTATTATTATTAATCAGCTGTGTTTTGTGACACTGTTGTTTTATATTCTTTGCTTCAAGGCGTCTTGCGGAACAAGAAGCTTAAATCGTGCTTCTTTCGGAACTAAAACGTGTTTTCTTTGGAATCGACAAATTAAGTGAGGCTACTTTCTCTTAAATAGACAAAACTTCTCACCAAATCCTAATTAACAACGAATTTCTAACCGAGTAAAAGAAGAATATTAAATCTTAATTAATTAATAAAAATAAAAATACTAATTAATTGAGAAAAGTAAATAGAAATAATTAATAAAAGTAAATATAATAAACGGCAAACTCTTTTACAATAATTTTCATTTTTGGAATGATAACTTTTTATTATTATTGATTCATCTTTTAAAACGTTCAATTTTTTATTTTATTTTAAACATAATTACAAATACAATACATGAGCGGGAAGGACAACAACTATTCTAGATATTTCCTTAACTTTCTTTGTACATACATGCACTAAACCACACGAGAGTGGTTGACCAAGCTCGTGTCATCATCTTATATGGTACATGATTTGGAGATGGGAATTATATTAAGCTAAAATTGAGAACTAGCTGATATAACCAAAAGGTTAGCTTCTCGTTGTAGGACTTGAACTTTGACGTCCATAAAAATTTGACTTCAGTATCTTAATTCACGCACTAGGACCTTCATTGTCTGATGAGCATACTAGGTCCCCGCAAAGACAATGAAACACATAAACATTGTCAGTGTAAACGATAAGACAAGAAAAATTGAACTTTTTTTTGCATAAAGTAAACAAGTATGAATCATCCAAAGTTTCACAGTATAATTACTGGTGATTCCGATATAGCTGAAAATAACCATAATTAAGAAAAGTCACAAACGCATTACAGAAAAAGGCACCCAACACCACTATGGGCTACGGGAACCTAAGGACGACCCATCTTTATTAATCGTTACATACTCGTTCGGTGAAGGCTCCCATTGACAGAGAAAAGAGAGTTTTACCATTAACGTAGTCGAGCGAGTTAGAGAAAGCATGAATGGCGAGTACAATGGATAAGACTTATTAACTGGATCAAGATCTTGAAAGATAAAGTGGCTATTTGGAATGAAATTATAATTAAATCCCTTTGAATAGTAAATACTTGATGAATAGTATCTAAATTGTAGTTGAGTTGTTAAAATTATTGTTAGTATAAAATTGTAATTATAAAGGATATTGTAGGTTGAAAATGGAGTAAGATTGAATTGTAATTGAATTCAATGAGAATTAAGTTGTAATTAAATTCTAAAAAAATAAATAAATATACAATTTAAATTACGTGATAAATACAAATCGGACTCCTCTTAAATAAAAGTGAATTGTAATTCTTGATCAAACCAGCACAAAATGATTTCTCACATTTCAATCCCACATAATCCAACATGCCTTTGTTCAGGGGTGGTGAACACCTAAAATGCACTTTTCTTCACCTTGTAAAATTCTACCCTCTCATATATTTAATTATTCTATAAGATCGTGTAGGGAAGAAAAGATTTTTCCATATCCAGATATTATTATTTTTATATTAAAATTCACATACTCTAAATAAAAATTCACAGACAACATATACACAACATAAAAATCCACAAACTCAAAATAAAATTTTACAGACAACATAAAAACCTCATAGACAGTACGTAAAAATTCACAGACGCTAAATTTTTTTCCTTTTCTCCGGTTTTCGGTTTTTATCCGTTTTTAAACGATAATATCTCAAAAAATACTTAATAAAAAAATACAAAAAAAACACCAACGGATACGTTTTTTCACGATCTA